>JAJHSJ010002481.1:0-31203 GCA_021015155.1 Magnolia officinalis | reverse complement strand
TAGATGCCATCTATACCATTAATAACCTCATTCCTATTGGGATGAACTGAAAACAAAAATATCAGCATGAATCAAAACTTCTGTGGCCTATGAATGTTTCAACTGTGAATATTTAATTATCAATGTTTTTTGCCCACCGGAGCTTTGGATACCATTCGTTTTTGGCAATAGGTTCTAAAGTGAACTCACAAAATGGATGGACGGGGAAGATTTTTCACAAACCAATACATCGGGCCCCACCTGAGTTCCCAGCGTAGGAACTTGTTGCAAAGGCTTTCGCAGGAATCCGCGTCCCTTCCAATGCCCAAAAACCAGGTGGGTCTACTCATCAGATTGGGCAATTACATAAACTACATCATCATCTCTATCCATGAAAGTTAAATATGCGCAAAAAAAAAACAGAAAAAAAGAAAAAAGGGCAAACAGGATCTGCCATCATCACACATCCCTAAAAGGGAAGAATCATTGAAGCTAAATCAAGTCGGGTCCACTCATCAAGTATGCAATCACATTAATTATCTACATCATCACATCTGTCATACATGAAAGCTAAATATACACGTTCACACAGCCTCTGTACACACAAATAAAATAAAATAAAAAAGAAAATAAAGAAAAGGATATGAGGATCTGAACCATTCATCACAGCCCGATAAAGAGAAGATCGAATCATCTACGCGTGTAAAAAGGGCGTGGATCTTTGAAGTTGATGAGGTGCTGAATCCTCTCATCTTCCCACTTGAGTCGGTCCCACCATTCCGACTCTCCTTCCACCTCCACTCTATCACCACCAGTGGAAGTAGAAGCAGCAGCCATGTCGCCAGCAGCTCGAAGAGGAAGCTTCTTCAGAATCCCACATCCCCTCACCTGCAGCTTCTTTAATGCCGACAAGTACGTGTCATGACAGATACTCGCCAGCCTCGGTAGCTCCCATAGAAACACTGTGTGAAGTCGTCGCAGCGAGAGCCTTCTGCCGCAGTGTCCCCTCAAACACAGTCTTCAGTTTAGAACAGTATTTGATCTCGAGCGTCTCCAGGCTTTGTAGGAATACACTTGAGGAGAAGACGGTGACAAGTCTCAGGCAACGTCCAGATGTATATGTTTTAGGAGTGCAAAGCTCCGGCTTGCATATGTTCCCTCACACAGGCTCCTCAGTCTTGCAAGGTTCGACATCCATATCCTTTCAAGGCGAGTTAAACAGTCAGAACTTGCATATCTCCTTCAAACTCAAGAAATCTCCATCTGCTCCGCACCTCTTGATCCGACATTCTTTCAGTTCCGTCATTTTATCAACATCACCCATTTCTGATAATCTTTGGATCGCTGCATTTGTCACGCAGAGTGAGTATTCTGCATGACTGAGAACACCATGGATACCACTTGGGGACGTACGACCTCCTCGGATCTCTAAGCACTTATCAAAATGGCTTCTCGGATCCGGTAAGTCACTTGTTCGGATCTGGGAATGAATGTTGTCATATGTGAATTGCTTTCTCTGGAGATGGATGGATTTACCTCTTTCTTGGCAAGGAGCGATGTAGATGTGGGAATTGAGAGAAGCATTTTGAATACCACAGTTTTGAGGATGGGCTGAAAGATTGTAAGAGCTTGGAATTTCTTACCCTTATACGAGCCCCGACTCTCTCTCCTGGCCGTTCATTGACATTTAATGTTTCCCAGGTTCCGCACTGGCTAAAGTTGAGCTCTTCGAGCTCAGTACTGATATCATCCCAGTTGATTTTGCGAATTTTCTTCATGTCTAGCATATCCAGGCGCTTTAGATGAGGTGCTTCGGACATATTCTCAGGCAGTGTTTTGAGATTGGTACTCGAAAGATCAAGCACTTCAAGTCTTGTCGACCCAACTAAATTTAAAGAAATCATGGTTCGACGACCTTTATAGGATAAACTTTGAATGTTATCTTCTCTGGGAAGGAAAATGCGTCTGAGTTTTGGCAAGATACCTCCCCTTGCATTTTCATAATCTTGGTAATAGTTGGACTGACAAGTTGCAATGACAAGCACCTCAAGTTTTGAGAGCTTTCGTAAATGAGGCAGCAAATTCATCTTTAAGGAAGAACAATCCAACAATATGAGTTCCTTAAGATTGACCAATTCGGAGATTGAAGATGGTAGAGATTCCATCATAGAATTCCCACTTAGGTCGAGGGTACGAAGCTGCCTCAAATCCTTAAAGACTCATCTGGGATTCTTTCTAAATATTTGAAGTCAGTTAAACAGAGCTGCCGTAGGTTGTGCAGCATGGAAATCGAGGAAGGCAGTGAAGTGATTTGCATTTCATCAAGATTGAGATAACGGAGGTTTTTCATGTGCTGAAAGATTTCATCTGGTATTAATGGGATAGAATAAAGTCCACCTGAAAGTTCAAGGGACTCGAGTTTGTCAAAAATCTGAAATGAAGAGAGGAGTGTTTGTAAATGAGGGCAGCTTGACAGCCTCAAAAATCTGAGATTGTGCAAGCACGAAGCAGATTTGGGCATAGATTCGTTTACAATGCCATCAAGATCGAGGACATGAAGGCCTTGAATTTGCTCAAAGAAGGTTTCTGGTATCTCGATCATAAGATCTCCTCCAGAAAGAAATAAAGTGGAGAGTTTGGAGCATTTTTCGAGGAAGAGGTGAAAGTTTTGGAATTTTTCAATACCACCATCCTCTGAATGTCTTCCACCTCATCATCCTCCATTGGTAGGGAACCATCTTCAATCCAGAATCTACCATGAGTTGAAGCTCTCTCCGTCTCGATTTCACCAGAGATTTAGCTTTCTCAGCTAACGATTTTGGCATTTTCACATTTCCAGAATCGTACACGACCATGGAACGAACATGAAGCTCCCTTAACAGAGCGTCCCACCTTGTCGAACATCATCAAATCCTCTTCTTCATCCTCTTCACCCCCTCTTCTTTCGTGATAATAAATCCTTCCGCTCTCCAATGCCATCTCAGCCATCGAACTCCATACGAGAAATCCGGGAATAGCAAGAGGTAAAAGAAGAAATCCAGGACAGTGTCAGGAGTGAAACTGCCCTTGATCCGAGGAGAATTAGCAATATCTGATGCCTCTGCTCGTAACATGTCCATCGACAAGTCCTCTAACTTAATGGCCCACACTGGATTTCAAGTCATTGGGTCCGACGAGTACAATCTCGGAACCATTTTGCAATACCTTTCTGAGATGTGGATCTCCAATAAGTTTGAAATCGATATCTCTCAGCACATCTCCTATCACAAGCAAGAACTTCCGCCCCATCAAATAAGTACAGATTTCAGTCGCAGCGTGGGTATCTATTCCATCTTCGTCAACACTGTCATCATCCGTTGACGTCGTCATCCCCAATTTGCTCGCAATTTCCTTCTGCGAATTTTGAAGACTAAAATCCTCTCCAAGTAGCTTTTACTGATATTTGCCGATCGAAGAGATGTTCTGACTTTCGCATTAGACGTTCGGCAATGCTCCATCTCCCACTCCCTCAAACCCCCGAATAAAAGCGACTTTAGGAGTTGTAATCCAATCCAAGACCTTTTCAGCAGAACTTTCGATGTCATGTGGAAAGTTCATCGATTCACCTTCGGCTGCTACAGATTCATTCCCTCCTCGACCAGCCATGCTTGCTCTCTCTCTTCTCTCTGCTAAGAAAAAGAATCCCATCTGTCGGTCGAACAATTCATTTATATGAAATAGTTACTCTCAACAGTTTTAAATATTCATTCGTTGAAGTCTTATATTAACAAAGAATCACTTTTTTTATATGCAAATCTCAACCATCCATTTCTTGAAAACTTGATGGATACAGAAAACAAGTGCATCTAACGGATAACCGAAAGGATCCGTTCGATTTTTGTTTTTATTTTACTTGATAGCTCATGAAATGAAATGTGATCATTTTCCGCACACACGAGTAATGATGAAATGGGGGCGTGAGTTCACCACCATTAATTGCCGAGTTTGGAGATTCGAGGTCCACGTGGTGAAGTGGACTGCGTCCTCCACGGACGCGGATTGCGTACTGAGTAACTCAGCACGGTCCACCATGATTTAAATATGTTATCCACTCCGTCCATCCATTTAAGAGATAATTTGAGGGCTCTAGCCCAAAACCAAAGTATATCCAAATCTCAAATTGACCTCACCACGGAAAAGAATGTGAATTGAAATTCTACTGTAAAAAATTTCTTGGGTGCCACGGAAGTTTTGGGTCAATCCGTTCTGTGTGTTTTCCCTTCATCATGTATGTGTGATCTTATGAACATGTCGGATGATAAATAAACATCACTGTAGGCCCTATCAAGGTTTCTACGGTGGAAGTCATTATTCCCACGGTTTTTGGTGTGGCACACTTGAGCTTTGGGCATTCTTCAATTTTCAGATCAACCACTAAATAAGCTGGAAAAACGGATGGACGGTGTGGATAACTCACACACATTCACGGTAGCCTCAACTGAGTTTACTCAATAGATAAAAGGTACCGAGTAACTCAGTACGTAATCCGATTTCCTAAATGTGTACACTGTACAGTCAAAGGGTTGTGGCCCACCTTGATGTAATGGATTTTATCCGTCTTATCATTTCAGGGTAAGAAACAATAAATGAGAGAGATCGAAGGCTCAAGTATACCACAGAGCGGGGATTGAACACTGACCATTAAAACTTCAGGAGAGACGCATTAGTTTTGGATCAAGCTTATATTTGTGTTTTCAACATTGGCCAACATCATCACTGCCAGAAGCATTGAATCTTCCTCATTTTTAGCCTAATGTATTAAAATGATATGAAAAATAAAAATGGAAAAACAACGTGGATAACCAACACATTACGGTGGGGCCCCACAGAGCCTTGCCTAGAGGGAAAAACGGCCACACCGTATGATCACCAAAGGAAAACAAGGCTAATCCAATATTCAGGTGTGCACCACATTAATTTGGAGCATTTTGGATGGTTTTCCACTGTTTTTTTATGTTGTGGCCCACCTGATGATTAAATTAGTTTGATTTAATGGAGAGGTGATCGTTATGGTCAAGCAAACTCGTTAGATGATAGGATGTCAACACATCATGTGGCCACACATAGCTGGAAGCGGATTAGCTGGTGCACGACACCAACCACCAACCTAGTTGGTGTGGGTACCTTTCGAGCCAAGAGCTCCTTGAGCTCTCTGTTGTAGGAACGCTTCAAAGCAGCTAGATCAAAGTTACATGGCCAGATAATATGTATTAATCCTAAACCGTTCATTCATTTGGAAAGATCATTATTGATCTTGATCCAAAAAATTATTATCCAAAGCTCAAGTGGACCACCCCCTATATAGTAGTGGAGACAATGATTCTCACCATTAAAACATTCGTAGGGATCATCATCACATTTATTTTGCATCCAATCTGTTCATAAGTTGGACAAACTTAGATGAAGAGGAAAATATAAGTATCGTATGATCTAAAATTTTTGTGCCCCCTCAAAAAGTGTTTCAATGGTAGACGTTCAATCCCTTGTGAACTGGTTGTAAGGCTGGTGTGCTGACGTCAACCAAGTTTTGTCGGTCCATCATGAGATATGAGTTATATACAAACGGTGAGATATGAGTTATGAGTTGAGTTATGAGTTATGGCTTGGTGAGATATCACCGATCTTATGGCTTGGTGAGATATGAGTTATATACAAACGGTCCATTCACTTGGTGAGTCAGCCATTAGAGCCAAAAAATAAGATCAAGGGGACCATTAGAGCCGGGCATCGAGTCGAGTAGGACTGAGTTAGGGCTGACTCAACTCGATTCGGTTTTGAAATAGTCCTGACCCGAACTTGATCCAACTCGATACCAAGTCCAGCATGCCTGACTTGATCTGAGTCCGGTCTAGCATGGACTGATCGGGACTGAGTCCGATCCGGTCAGAAGTACCAAGTCAAGTCGAGTTGGCACCGAGTTGGATTAAGAGATGAGGGAGGGAGAGACTAAGAGACTGGAGAGGAGAGAGAGGAGGAGGACAAGGAAGAGGAGGAGGAGGAGGAGGGTGGTGATGGTGGTGGGTGGTTGCTGGCTTGAAAGATGAGGAGGATGAGGGAGGGAGAGGAGAGAGAGAGCGAGAGAGAGAGAGAGAGAGAGAGAGAGAGCTTTGAAAGATGAGGAGGATGAGGGAGGGAGAGATTTTGGGATCGGGACGGGGTAGGGTGCAACGGGTTGGGTTAGAGAGTCAGGTTTCAGATCGAGTCGAGTCTAACCGGGTCTAGTCGGGTCGAGTACTAGTAACTCGAACTCGACACGGCTTGAGTTCAGATTGGGTGAAGCCTACTTAGTTCGGAACGACTCACCCATTCGATTCGGGTCCAGGTGGATATGAACGAGTTGGACAAGTCGAGTTAACCGGATCGAGTCGTCCGTTGCCCACCTCTATAGACCATAATGTGAAAAAGTAGTGGGAGATTGAATATCTATCAAGTCATAGAAATTTTGGATCAATATGATATTTGTTTTGGTCTTCCTCTAGGTTTGTACAACCTTGTGAATAGATTGGATGGAAAATAAACATTATGGTGGTCCCTTCAAATGTTTTAACGATGATAATCATTATACCTACCACTATTTGTGGTGTGATCCATTGAGCTTTGGATATGACTCATTTTTTAGATCAATATCTAAAATGATCTCACCAAATGGATGAATGGTGTGGATATAATAAATACATCATTATAGAGCACATGTGGCTTTGATCTCCTTTGAACAATTTATACAACGCAGAGCTCGAGGCGTCAGCGCTAGTCTTCTCACCACACGTACACACACCAGCTAGGTTGGTGGTGTGTGGTACACTAGCCAATCCGCTTCCCATTCTATGCAAAAACGGATTGGCTACTCCCCCGCCACCAGCCTCGTGGCTGGTGGTCGGTGCTCTGTAGGCTCCACCATGATGTATGTGTTTCATCCATTCCGTTCATCCATTTTTAAAGATCATTTTATGGCTTTATCCCAAAAATGAGAGGGATATAAATCTCAAGTCGACTACGCCATCGGAAAACAATAGTGATTGGATATCCACCATTAAAATCCTCATAAGGCCCACTGTACTGTTTATTGGACATCCAATCTATTGATTAGGTCATATATAGGGGTGCACACGGTTCGGTTTCGGTTTGAAATTGGAACCGAATGGCCAAGGAGATAGTTGAATTGGTCCTGCCAGCTGTCAATATGGACAGTTCATGTGAAGGGGGCCACCTTTAGTTCTGATCCCTTTCGAAACCGGATCCGAACCGTGTGCACCCCTAGTCATATACACCCAGATGAAGAGAAAAAATAATATCGGCTTGATCCAAAACTTTTATGGCCCCCAAAAGTTTTTAATGTTCAACGTTCATTCAACACTATTTCTTGTAATGTGGTCCACTTGAGATTGGGATATACCTCATTTTTGGTATCGTACCATAAAATGATATAGAAAAATAGATGGACAACATGGATGAAAACATACATCATGTGGGGCCCACAGAGCAGCGACCACCAATCATTGGTTGGTGTTAGGGGGAGTAGCCAATCCGTTTCCATTCTATGTGGGGACGCGATTTCCTATCAAAGCTTTCGTAGGAAGTTCTTGCACAAGGACGCGGGGTGGGCTTACTGCGATGTTTGTGAGAAATCCACTCGTCAATTTGTTTTTCGAGCTCATTTTAGGACATGCATTTTTCGAACTCATTTTAGGAGACGCGGCGAAAAATGAGGGTATCAAAAACTCAAGTGGGCCACATGAGACAAAACAGTGGGAATTCAGTGAGCACTGTTGAAACATCTTACAGCCATAAAAGTTTTCTATCAAGCTTTTTCTTTATTGTTTTTACTTCATCCCAGTGGTATTGACCTTATAAACGGTTTGGATGGCATATAAGCATCAAGGTGGAGCCCAGAAAGGTTTCAACAATATGAATTTATTTTCCAATTTTCACTCTCATGTGACCCACTTGAGTTATGGATCCACATCACTTTTGGTCTCATGTTCTAAAATAATCTCGATATCCGGATTGACAGGTAGATTTCACAGAAAACATCACAGTGGGCCCCACCCAGCATTCTTGCGCAGGAACTTCCTGTAGGAGGCTTTCGCGCGCAGGAAATTCGCGTCCTTTATGCGGTCATTCCCTGATCCATGAACATTTTCAGTAGGTTAAGTGTAGACGGACAACGGATTGCCTACTGATAGCGAGCTGGCTACTAACACTTTTCTGTGGGCTGCATCGATCATGACATGTCCTATCCATGCCATCCACCCATTTTACAAACTATTTTATTACATAGCCTGAAAAATGAATCATATCCAAATCTTACATGGATCACACCACAGGAAATAGTGGTAATTGAACACTCACCCTTAAAAAAATTCTTAAGGGCAACAAAAGTTTTGGATTAAGCTGATATTTATGTGTAGACACCCCACCCAGGCTAATCTCTTGAGAAAGTAAAGACAATCTGAGAACCATGATCATATCCTAAACCTAACCCTAATCCTAACCTGAGCCATTATGAGTCATCATTCAATCCAGACCATGTCCAAAACCGATCCATTTCTCGGGTCATTTCCGGGTAGCAATCGAGCCAATTTCAAGCCATTTTGAGCTAAATATCCAAAACGGACTTTGTTTCACTCTAAGGACCTAAAAAAGGACCCACCGGATGAATTTCGAGGGAAGCTGTACCGAAGCGGTAGTTTGACTACTGCCGGCGGTAGTCAAACTACCGCTTCATCTCAAAAAGCGTGTGCTGAGTCAGCCACACGAGATTCAGACTCAGCCAAGTCCGGGCGGTAGTCAGACTACCGTCGGCGGTACTCGGAGTACCGCCGCGTGCGGCCTGAGTATGGACAGTTGTCCCAGTGTCCAAAAGTCAACTCTCTCATACGTTTACCCTCCCCATCCTCACTATTTACCATTTTACCGCTCCCCATAGCCAATGGAAAAGTGCCACGTGGCATTCCTCTCTCCACAGCCAACCATAGCTTGCCACATCATCAGCATTTACCTCTCCCAAAGTCCAAAATTACCACAATGCCATCGGAGAAGGCTATAAATAACCTCTCTCCCCTTCATTTTAACACACACCAAACCAAGGAGGGAGAGAAGAGAGAAAGTGAGAGTGAGAGAGAAAGAGTGAGTGAGGAAGAGAGTGAGGAAAAGGGAAGGAGCTCCCAAACCCTCAAAGTTCTGATTTTTTCAGCCACCCCCTAGCCCTCCTCTCAACTCTTCCAACCCATAAGCCTAACCTAGTTTGATCATGGTTCAGTCTATGTCTTAGCCTACTCAAGAATCAAGCCAAAGATCCATCACCCTACAAGCATTCATCATGACATTTATTCCCTTCTCAACCCCCCTGCTTCTCTAGATCTCTAGTGGACGTATGCTCTGTGACTTGCCGTACATCGGATCCTGTCACATCAGAAATTTCTAGTGATCTAGTCCACTTTTCTTATCTCTTTGTATAAGCATCAATCATCCTCCCTCTAAACACATTGTCGGACGTATGCTCTGTAGCCTGCCGAAATCTCGGATCTTGCTACATCAGAAATCCACGTGTGACTAATCCCATCATGACCGTAGCATCATCATCATCCCTTGAGATTACTTTACCACACTAAGTTGAGACCGTACGTTTGTGCGGGCAGAGAGAGTGCCTAACACCTTCCCTCTTTGTAACCGAGGTCCCTTACCCGGAATTCCGGATCGCAGACCAGGAGTCAATCTAAGGTAGGAGAGTCTTCGGATTTCTCCAACCTTATGTATTCCGTGGGTTCTAGCCGACCGCGGGATTCTGAGTAATATTGGCTAGTGGCGACTCCAACAATCACAAATCAGCTTAATCACCCCCCATCATCACCATAACACTTTACCAAACAACGTGGACGCCGATTTTTCAGTGTCTACAGAATGACGACTCCACTGGGGATTTATTTAGAACGCACTAGCTGAGACCCGACTCGACAACGTGTGGTATACTAATCTCAAGGGACATTCATCACGCATTCATACAAAAAAAAATCTTTGGCTTACACTTGCTTAGGCAAAGATCCGAACCATGACCACTCGATCCCGTGCAGCCATGACTTCTCAAGCGACCCATGAAGAAGAGCCGGCACCCCAACCATCTCCTGAAATATCCGCACCTGCGCCTGCACCCGCACCCATACCTACACCGTACCCTTACCAATAGCTCCGACAGATTTGTCAGCCAACGTCGCCACACAAAAGCTACTACTTTGAACAATGCAAGAGCCTACTGCTTCGCCTGGTGCCAAGTGTCACACCGAATACGCAGATGACCCAGCCTAGTGTGCAGAACAGCTCATTCCCTCAGACTCCTTTTGCCTTCTCTCTCATTCCTCCGGCAAATCCTGTGCTCTCTTTCCCAGAAGAATCAGCACAAGATCAACAACAGCAAGCAATCGGGAGCAACCCTCCCCACATCTTTACTCAACACATCACAACAATCCGGTTATAGCACATGCAAATCACAGACAAGAACTGGCGGATGCCCATGAAGGGGGCCAGTTTCGAGTCCAGCTCACTCCCCCTAACGGGAGTAACCTCCCGGAATTGGCAGATACCCCAGGTGGGAGCCATTTACGAACATCCCATCCTCCTCCGAAAGGGAGTGGTGTTCAATTCCAGCTACCTCCCGCCACCGGGAGTCCACCTTCTTTCCATCAAACCCCCATTCTGGATCCATATGAAGAAGAAGCAGCAAAAGCCCTACAGCAAGGGGCAAGATACCCGCAACAAAGTAAGACAGAAATTGAGGAATTACGAGAACAGTTACAAATGGTGCAAAATCAACTCCAGAGACAACAAGGTGTGGATCATCCATCCACCAAGTTCAGGGACCTCTGTCCTTCCCAGACGCCGGGTACCTCCAAATTTTGAAGTACCAAAGTTCAAAAGGTATGACGGTAGTGGGTGCCCCACAGCACATCTAAAAGCCTTTTGTGGGGAGCTCAAATGCGATAGTAGGGAATGATGGAGCTTTGATAAGACTTTTCCAGAAATCCCTAAGGGTGACGCTTTGGATTGGTACACCTCATTAGATAGCCACCAAATCAGAACCTGGGAAAAGCTTTCCCAAGCATTCATTAACAGGTTCTCATACAACCTGAACATGGCTCCAAGGAGAGCTGACTTGGCTGCCCTGAGGCAAAAAAGCGATGAATCTTATCAGCATACGTAGGACGATGGCGAGCATGGCAGCTCGAATGAGAAACCCCATCGACGACGAGGAACAGATATCCATGATGTGCATTCAGCACATCCCAGCATTTCAGGATATCTGATCTCGTATCCGTACGTAAACTTCTCCCAACTCATCCGAGCGGAGAACAAGTAGAATCCGGGATCAGAGCTAAAACCATCTCCCCATGGCCACATCAGACCCCCTCAATCAAAAGAAACAAAGTCGATCGAGGGAAACCTGTTGGATATGGGAATGGAAACAGCGCCGCTCCCATGCAGCGTACTACCGAAGTTAACAACATCATCGCTAACACTCAAGGCAACCAGTATGCTCCACAACCAGAGCCACGGCAGGACAGGCAGTACCAGCCACAACAGAATAGGCAGTACCAACCTCAGCAAACCCAACAAGGATATCAGGCACAGTCATCTCAACAGCAATCACAACAGCCTAGGGGAAATGCGCAAGGACCATACAAGCAAGGAATGTTAGGGAGGAAGTTCACTCCGTTAGCACAATCATACAGCCAAGTGCTAACAATGCTCATGCAAAAGCA
This sequence comes from Magnolia officinalis, assembly GCA_021015155.1. Taxonomy (NCBI): domain Eukaryota; kingdom Viridiplantae; phylum Streptophyta; class Magnoliopsida; order Magnoliales; family Magnoliaceae; genus Magnolia; species Magnolia officinalis. Next base: position 19,432 of record JAJHSJ010002481.1, on the reverse strand, counting down.
ACTGTTAACACCCCTCCAGCCTCGACTTCCACCTAATCCCTTGCCTCCCGGTTACAATGAAAATCAGTACTGTGCATATCATCAGGCTCCTGGCCATCTAACGGACCGCTGCTTCGCTTTGAAACATGCGGTCCAAGATTTGATCGAAAGCCAGAAGATTGCGATCACCCCACAGGCCAACAATACAGTTCAAGCCAACATTCTCCAAAATCCCCTGCCCTCGCATCAGGCAGGACCCAGCACATCCAGCACCTCTACCGTCAATCACATTGAAGGAGGTCAACCCACACATGCTTATCCACATCATTCCATCCAAGCAATCATGCCCGACACAGCCAATCGGACATGGGGACACCAGCAAGCACCATCGCCTGGACCACAGGTGTTCCCTTGAAAGCAGCACCAGCTACTCAACCTCTCATATTTCTTGAAGCAGCGCCAACATTTCAGTCTCTCGTGACTTTGGAAGCAGCACCCAACAGGTCATACCCTCAGAACCTCGCCCTCCAAGGGACACACTCAACTCCATCCTCGGCATATCCAAAAAGGTTGAATTCTGAACCTGTCATCCTCCCGATAGGTCTCCCTGACCTAACCCTGCCAACCTTGCAAGGGCACCCTCAGTTCAGGCCCCGCAATCCTGATGCCTCACCAACTGGCACATGCCCAGAGGATCCCTCCCCCACATCAAAGGAAAGAAGAAAAAATCCATGGCCACAACTAATCAGAACTTGGTGGCACCCAGGAGAGATCACTGAGTCTACCACAAACTGTTCCAGAGTAATAACCCCTCAGCTCAAGAACCATTGGTATACTTGGAAGGAAGATCGGTTCCTTCCTATAACCGAAAGCAGTCCCATGGCACTACCCAGAATGCGATGAGGTGGGTAACAATGGGAGATACCTCAGGAGAGATAGTCAGAACCCAAAAGAAACCGGGGAATTTTGTCGGGAACCACCAAAACTGACGCTGCTTATGACATAGCAGCCCAACTCAAAACCATTCCCGCACAAATATCCATCTGGGAACTCCTATGCACGTCAAGGTCGCATCGAGAAATCTTTGCGAAGACCTTGAATGATGCCCATATCTCTCCTGACGTACCCCCCGAAATGGTGGCAAGTATGATTGGTCAACTTCTCGCACCACAAGCCATCACCTTCTCTGACGATGAGCTACCACCCGAGGGTCGTGAGCACAGGCGCTCACTAAACATAGTGGCCCACCACAGAATTTCAAGATCCCACTTGTGCTCATCGATAATGGATCAGTCTCAACGTTTGCCCTTTAAGGACTGTTGAACGGTTAGGGATAGAACCATCCTCCTTCAGACCCAGTACCATGAGTGTCAGAGCCTTTGATAATTCCCGAAGGCAGTAGAGGCGGCGGAAAATGACCTAGAATTACAAATTGGACCAGACATGACCCTTGTCACATTCCAGGTCATCGATATCCCTGCCTCATTTAACCTTCTCTTGGGGCGGCCATGGCTCCATGCTGTTGGAGCCATCCCATCTACCCTCCACCAAAGGGTTAAATTTCCTTCGGGAAATCGAATCATTTCAGTACTGGCTGAGCCAGAAACCATCCTCCCGGTGACGGTCAGTATCCCAGAAACTGACATCCCAGTGATTGACGTTCAGCATACAGAAGGCGACATTCCATATCACAGTTTTGAATTCGAAAATGTGAACGCGATCGTAACCCTCGCCCTCTAGCTGTGAATACGTCATTTCCCCCGCTGAGCGATTGGTCCTAAATTACCGTACCAAGTTCCATGAAAAAGGTATGTAGTGAAACCAGCACATGCCAATGTACAGAGACAGGGACTGGGATATCAGCCGACATCGGAAGATCAGGCTGAAAGGCCAAAAAGGGGCCAACTGTTTAAATGCACACCCATCGAGTTTGTCAAAGCTGGGACAGTTTATGAGGAACAAAATGATATCTCTTGAGGACCAATTCCAAGCACTTAGACTCGCAAAACAGACTAGACAGAGTCTATCTGGCCACCAATAAGGTGGGATCGGATCCTCAGGACATCAGAGGAACACACAAGGCCAGGGGCAGAACCCCCAGATCCACCGCATGAGACTAGGGGCATGGAAACAGGTCCATCCGCAAGTGACCCAAAACTGGGAATGTCCTTGCAGGCAATGTAGGCCAGAACAGGGAGACACCCATTCAGGGGAACACAGGGGAAGAAGAAGCCCATCCATTGGGTTGACAAAGGTAAGTGGCTTGCTCTAGATTGGACGGATATCCAAATCCCGTCCCAGGAATCCGAGAACAAGAGGAATTTCAACTCCTGGGCACAGAGGTCGAATCAGATTCTGACTCTGAGCCCAGCCCAGCAGACATCATGGTCATCGAGACAGGTGACCCACAGGAACAGACAGGGCAGATCAGCAAGATCGAAAGGGGGGAAAGGAGCCTGGATGGTCAGCCATCCCCCTAACAATCGAATCAGCCAGCGAACCATTCGCTAGCACCGGCCTTAAAAAAAAAAGCCAATGTAAATAGCAATTGGTATCCCGAACCAGGACAAGACCAATCATGGTTTGCGACACCGTCCTGTTCAGGATATCTTGGCAACACAAAAAATCAAAAAATCTTTCAAACACAAAAACATCATATATCTTCAAAAATACAAAAAATCATCATTCCTCAAAATCACAAACATCAAAAAATCTTTCAATACAAAAACATCATATATTCCTCAAAATCACAAAACATCAAAAAACTTCCAAAATACAAAAACAATAGAAAATTTTTCAAAAATCACTGTGCCAAGCACTTCTCATGACAAGCACGAGTTTGAAGTCGACTCATATGATTTCGATCTAGAATTGGACTTCGAACTCATGGGTTTGGATGAAGCCCCGGATGTGGGAAATGATGATACCGCTCTTGAATTAGAGGATTCCCTCAAAAAATTCGAAACAAAGGCCAATGTTGTGGCAGACGACTTTGAAATTGTGAACTTAGGGTCGATGGAATCCCCCAGGGAAGTGCGTATCGGGAAATCGCTTTCCCCAGAATACAAGCAGAAGATGATGGAGTTTCTGAAACCGAGGTTGTCCAACTTTGCCTTCTCTTACGAGGACATGCCAGGGCTCGATGAAGACTGGTGGTGCATCATCTGCCAACAAAGCCGGAAATGAAGCCAGTCAAGCAAAAGCTGCGAAGGATGAAGCCAGAATGGGAATGGGCCTGAAAATCCGTGATGAAGTCATCAAGCAATACAACGCGGGATTTCTGGTAGTCTCCAACTACCCGGAATGGCTCGCAAATATCGTACCAGTTCGAAAAAAGATGGGAAAGTCAGAATGTGCATCGACTTTAGGGACCTCAACAAAGCAAGCCCTAAAGATGACTTCCCTCTGCCTCATATCGACACACTGGTAGATAATACTGCTGGACACAAGATCTTCTCCTTCATGGACGGTTTCTCCGGTTACAATCAGATCAAGATGGCCATCGAAGACCGTGAGAAGACTTCCTTCATCACGCCATGGGGAACTTTCTGCTATCGGGTCATGCCTTTGGATTGAAAAATGCAGGAGGAGCTACGTATCAGCGAGCCATGACTGCCTTGTTCCATGACATGATAAACAAGGAGATGGAAGTTTATGTGGATGACATGATTGTCAAGTCTCGCACGATCGAAGGACACTTTGAAGATCTCAAAAAGCTCTTCGACAGGCTGGAAAAGTTCAAGCTCCGCCTCAATCCGCAAAAATGTGTCTTCGGTGCAACGGAGGCAAGCTTTAGGCTTCATTGTTGGCGAAGACGGTATCAGGGTGGTTGAGACCAAAACCAAAGCCATCATCGAGATGCCACCGCCTAAGACTGAGAAAAAATTCGGGGCTTCCTCGGGCGAATCCAATATATCAGCCGATTCATCGCACAACTCACTCCGGTCTGCGAACCCATATTCAAGCTGTTACGAAAGAACTCTCCAAAAGAATGGAATGACGACTGCCAAGCGGCCTTCGATAAAATCAAAAGATACTTGCTAAATCCTCCAGTGCTCGTGCCGCCTACTCCAGGTAGGCCACTTCTGTTGTATATCTCTGTCGCAGCGGAAGCAATCGGATGCGTCCTCGGCCAACACGACGATACGGGAAGAAAGGAGCAAGCGATCTACTATCTAAGCCGACGGTTTACAAGCTACGAAGCCAAATATTTCAGCTTAGAAAAGACATGCCTCGCCCTAGTCTGGGCAACACAACGGCTAAGACAGTACATGATCGCTCACCCGATACTTCTGCTCGCTCGCATGGACCCGTTGAAGTACTTGTTCGAAAAACTGGCACTAACGGGCAGAATCGCAAAATGACAATTACTTCTTTCTGAGTTTGACATCACATATGTCACCCAGAAGGCAATCAAGGGGCAAGCACTAGCCGATCATTTAGCAGCACACTCCCTGCCTAACTACCAACCCCTGAAGACCTTCTTTCCTAACGAAGACATCCTCCAGATTGAGGAAGAAGAGGAAAGAAAGGCAGGAGAGTGGACACTCTTCTTCGACGGAGCTGCAAACTCAAAGGGGAGTGGAGTAGACGTCATACTCTACTCCCCGAAGACGTCCCAGTTCCTATATCCAGAAGACTAGCATTCCAGTGCACCAACAATGTAGCGAATATGAGGCATGCATCGCCGGTCTAAGAGAAGCCATCATCCTCAACGTAAAGAAGTTACGAGTCTTCGGAGATTCCAAACTCATCATCAATCAGATAAATGGCGATTGGAAGACCAAGGATGAGAAGCTGATTCCTTATCATGTCTATCTGGAAATTTGATCGAGGAGTTCGAGGAGATCACATTCTCTTACATGCCTCGGGTCAAGAATCATTTGCAGACGCTCTAGCTACCCTCGCTTCAATGCTGAAAATCCAAAAGGAGTTGCTGAATGGAAACTCACTGTCGAACTCCAAGAGGAACCTGCATTCTGCCTACAAATCGAAGAAGCTGAGCCTGCCCCATGATCAGCCATGGTACACAGACATCAAAAAATACCTCGAACATCAGAAGTACCCGGAAGGAGCAGCTCTGACTGATCGACGCACAATACAAAGACTAGCAGCTCAGTTCGTGATCACTGGGGGATCCTCTACAAGCGATCCTTCAACCAAGTCCTTCTCCGCTGTGTGGATGAGACAGAGGCAGCCCAGATCATGTCAGAAATACACGAAGGACTATGCGGCCCGCATATGAATGGACACATGATGGCAAAGAAGATCCTACGACTCGGCTACTACTGGCTTACAATGGAGACAGATTGCTGCAAGTACATCAGGAGATGCTTCAAGTGTCAGGAGCATGCAAACCAGATCCATGCCCCTACCTCCGAACTCTACAACTTGACGGCACTATAGCCCTTCTCTGTATGGGGACTCGACATCATAGGTAAGATCAGCCCTAAAGCTTCAAATGGGCATGAATACATCCTGGTGGCAGTAGACTACTTCACTAAATGGATAGAAGAAGTATCCTATACCACCGTCGCAACATCTCATGTGGTCAGATTCATAAAAAATAATATCATTAGCCGATATGGGGTCCCTCAGGCCATTATCACTGATAACGGAACTCCGTTCGTCAATAAAAAGATGGGCGATTTCCTCGACAAGTTTAAAATTCAACGCCATTGGTCAAGCCCCTACCGCCCTCAAATGAATGGTGGGGTGGAAGCCGCAAACAAGACTATCATCCGCATACTCGAAAAGATGGTGAAGACATATCGTGACTCGTTAGAAATGCTTCCTTATGCACTCTGGGCTTATCGCACGTCTGTACGGTCTGCTACAGGCGCAACTCATATGAGCTCGTTTACGGAATGGAAGCAGTACTACCAGTCGAAATTGAAATCCCTCACTGCGAATACTACTGGAAAGTGAAGTCGAGGAAGGCGAGTGTGACAACAAGCAAGGTACGATCAGCTGCATCTGGCAGATGAAAAGCGCATGCGGGCGCTAAGCCACTCCAATGCTATCAAAGAAGGATCGCTCGAGCTTACAACAAGAGAGTCCGGAAGAGAAGTTTCAAAGTCAGGTGACATGGTCATGAAACGTATCCTGCCGCCGCATTTGCCAGATCCCAGAGGAAAATTCAAACCATTGTGGGACGGACCACTGATCATTCGAGAAGTACTCCCAGGAGGTGCTCTTCGACTCACCAATCTAAAAGGAGAGGATCTTCCCGAGCCCATCAACGCCGACAATGTGAAAATCTATCACGGGTAACCCTACCTAACCTTGTCAACGATTACAATCGAAAGGCTGCACCTCCTTACCAGAAAAAAACTGTATATATCCACCAATTACCCTTTCCAGAAGAAACACCATCCTGATCCCCACCCCCCCCCCCAAAAAAAAAAAAAGAAAAAAAAAAAAGAGAAGAAAGAACAAAAAAAAAAAGAAAAAAAGAAGAGGAAAAGACAAAAAAGAAACTCAATAAGAAGAACCAGAAAGAAAATAAAGAAACCCATCCCGCATCCTAGTAATCTATCCTGTATCTCCAAATAATTTCAAGCAGCTTACGATTGTGCTTAGAGACAAGGACAGGCAGGTAGCTAATCGGCCGGCGGCTATGAAGGAAGTTCCCCCATCACTCCTAGCACTCCAACAAAACCAAAAAAAAAAAAAAGAATAAAGGCATGCCTAAGCAAAAGGGGCGAGTTGAAAACCTGAAAAGGCAGCTCGAGTAAAAACAGCAGGCATATAGCGGACTTGGTGAAAACCTGAAAGGGCGCTAAGGGTAAAAATAGCACAAGCTGCCAAGGGGCAGGCAAGATCAAAAACCCGGGACGTAGTAAAAATCCGAGAGGACACTACGGGCAAAAATGACGGGAAGAGCCAGACGTAGTGAAAACCTGAAAGGGCGCTACGGGCAAAAATGGCAAGAAATAAAAAATAAAATAAAAGTGCAGGAACTGTCACGCCCCAAACCCGGAGATCGGATTCACAGGAATCCCGATCGCCGAATCCGGTGCCGACAACCTCCATAGTACCCCATTCTCGGCTCTTAGCTTCCATACGCTAGATTTCGATCCTGGGATCCTATAAGGAGGATTTTCCAATGTACATTTAACTCATAATAAGCATAACCACAAGTATACCCAAATCACAAAGGCAACATCATCATCACATATCCACTAATATAATCATTTGATTACAATACTAAAGAGAAATACATAAGTCGAAAATCAAGCTTCAGGAGACCGCTGTACGCTCCACGCTCAACACTGCTGCCACCTGACATCATCTGCACGCATCTATCGTGCGTAAGCTTATAAAAAGCTTAGAGGGTGGTGTAAGTGTGTGCACAAGGTAAGTGCCAAGTATTCAATATAATGTCATCATCATACAGTACCGAAAATACTGAAAATCCATAAATCGTACAATATCGGAATAAGCAGAATTACTAACAAAATCATTAATTACCAAAGTAAGCAGAAATACTGATAAGAGCAGAAATTATCATAGTAAACAGAAATACTGATAAGATCATAAATTATACGATAACAGAGTAAGCGGAAATACGGACAAGTCCATGAGTCAATCAATATCAGAATACGTAATATGAAGCAGCTATGCAAATGAGGAGTCATAAAGGGGCAAACATCAGATGTGTAGGATGCGATGCAGTACGCAATTCTTGATGAGTGCATGAATACCGTCAGTCGATCTAGACCGTATAAATGCATAAACATAGTAACCCGGAATGCTATATGCAGAGATGTAATGCACTATGCGGTGCGAGGAATGAATGACCATGAGGAGTGTGAAGTCGGGATGATAGTACGTAGTATCGCAGGCTATGGGGTCCATCACAAGGGCCTTCTATCCAAACCAGTCCCATACCTAAATTTGGATAGTCAGACTCGTGTGTGGTAAACTCCTGATCTCAGGTTAGTCGCGCGCCCCAACCGAAATCCTTGCCATAACGAAGGCACACAACAATTAGTTGCGCACCACCAGCCCGAGTGGATAGTGAATGAATGAATGAATGAGCATGCAACTCCTACTCAATAAGTCCACATATCAGTACAGTTCATCTCTGGGATAATCACCGGGGTTTAGTACACTCCAAATGGCACTGTCTCTCTCCAAGCAGCACAGTCCAAGTGAGCGTAAGAAACCTCACTATCCGCCTGGCCAATAGTCAGTCAATACCTATCCGTCACGTCGATAGCGAACCCATTTCCGAGCTGGTCAAACTCAGCCTAGAAATGCCCCCTGCTCTCGGGCGAGTAAGGCCACCACTCCTTTCCAACCGACCACGACACAGTGGGAGACGCGGCCTCCTGGTATTCGGCCCTCATGCGCTCATATATCCACTCGGTCTCGACGTTGGAGTCATCTCCTGGCCACGGAGGTTTAGGGATTTTCACCCAGGGACATCTATGGCGCCCGTATGCTAGAACCAAATATTTCCGGTGTCCCGTCTGGCCATCCACGATATGCCTGTGGAGGCTCTACGACCCTGATGTCGCTAGGGCGTACAATAATCATAAGCAAGATACATGAATGAATATACAATCCAGGCATGCATCAATCCTGCGCAAACCATGCACTCATGTGAGATGACCTCGCCTATCAGGGAGTCTCATAACAAACACGCTCAATGACATATGCAATGATCAACCACATCTCATAACAAACATGCAGATGATGCGTATGGGCATGTATCATGATGCTATGCTATCACCTACTCATAATCGGTATTAATAATCGGCACCGACGATCGGCATCGATAATGTGGACATTTAACCAACATTGCCCCTAAGGAATGGCCCACGTAGAGCCTAACATGCAATGGGCCCACGGCCTCACACAAAGGCCTAATATTCGACATAGTGGTCCTTACTTACAGGCCACCTATACACAATAGGTGGGCCCTGCTCATGGGCCTCAAATACATGACATGTGGGCCCCACACATGGGTCTCAAATATATCAAATGGGCCATGCATCATGGGCCTAATACATATCCTAATGGGCCTTGCCCATAGGCCACAAATACATCACAGTGGGTTCCATCGCCTAGTCCTCAAATGCATCACAATGGACCTCATATACACCACATTGGGCCTTAAACACGGGTTGAATACACATCACAACGGGCCTCAAATACGGGCCGCATATACATCACATTGGGCCTCGACAATCGGAATTGGCAATCAACCATGATAATCAAAATCGGCAATCGGTCACATCAATTGACAATCGGTCACGATTGGTAATCAGTCAATTGGCCACGACAAGCAGAATCGGTACTCGGCCACGATCGGTAATCAGTCACGATAATCAAAATCGGTAATCAGCAAATAAACAAAACGGGGTTCATAGATGATCAGCCGATCAACTATGGCATAAAGATCAGCACTCGGCCGTGGTTATATCAAATCCGATAACACGGAGCCATCCGCCTACGGCGAATGGGGCCCACTTATTTGGGTTAACCCAATAAGAGGACGATAAGAGTGGGCCTAACAAGGCCTAAAGGAAAGTCACAATGTGGACATTAAACCATCATTGTCCAGCAGTGTAGCCATTCATCCAACATTACTCCCAAGGAGTAGCCCATACAAGGAATTCATACACAACTTAACGGGCCATACATACATCGCACTGGGCCTCAACCATGGGCCTTGAATACATCACAATGGGCCTCGACCCACGAGCCCTAATGCATCACAATGGGCCTCATCAAATGGGCTTTATATATATCAAGGTGGGCCTCAACAACGGGCCTCATGCATACCACATCAAGGTCTTATCAAATGGGCCCCAAGTCCATTACATCGGGCCTAATCACATGGGCCTCATGTGTATATCAAGGTGGGCTTCAATAGAAAGGCACAAATAAATCAAGGTGGGCCACACCAATGGGCCTCATGTATATTAAATGGGCCATACCCATTATAAGTGGTGATAATGATTTTCCACCATTAAAATTCCCAAGGCCTACCATAACATTTGTTCTTCATCCAATCTGATCGTAAAGTCACACGGTTTCATGTTAATCCAGAATTCTTATGATACTAAGGGGATTTCAGTGGTAGACATTTCAATGCTCACATTGCCGTGTGGTCCACTTGATAAATAGATCTGTCTTATTTCGTTTCAAGCCTTAAAATGAGCTTACCCAAAAGGTTGGACGGTTTGGATGCAATGCATGCATCATGGTGGATCCCATAGGGATGGGAAGGATAGACGGCGTAGACGAGGTACATACCTCATGGTAAGGCCCACACTAATGGAAGGTGTGGATCACAATATATACATCAGTGGGTAGGTGTCCACGGCCGCACCAATGGACTTCATATATATCAATTGGGCCACACTAATGGGTCTAGTGCATATCACAATGGGTCTTAAATACGTATTAAGGTATGCCCCATGATCTGGACGGTATGGGTGACACAGATGGCTAGACGGTTTGGATACAACACGTACCTCAAGGTAGGCCACACGTCCAAGGGGCGGACGACGGAGATATACTATACATGCATCAATGGTAGGCCCCACATGGCACCGTCCAGCGACGGTGTGAACATAGAATACATATATCAAGGTGAGCCGCATTGCATAAGATGGATGACATGGATAACAAATACATCACGGTGGAGCTCATGGCACCGTCTAAACATTGCCTTTGTAAATTAACACCGTCCAAACATTGTCCAGCGCCATCCAAACATTTTGGACGGTGTGGATATGGAACGTACATCGAGGTGGGGTCCACAGCACCGTCCAGCTCAACCTGGACCGTGTGGATGAAAACCCGCACATCATGGTAGGGTCCACACGTCCCACGTGTGGACGATGGACATACAGCACATCATTAAGATGGTTGGATATAACACGTGCAACATGGTGCGTCCAGCACCGTCCCGTGCTGGACGGCGTGGACAGCACACACGTGCCACACCAGCACATCGCCTCTGCCTTTGGACGGCTAGATGAAACCATACATCATGGTGGCCCAGGGAGTCGCGTGTGGTGCTCCAGCCAACCCACTTCCATCCCACGTCCCTGTACAGATGGACGGAGTGGATATAAAATAAATATATCAAAGTGTGGCCCACCCGTTTGGCAGATGGACGGAGTGGATCACACATATGCCACAGGGGTCCCGCCGTCCTGGTACATGGACGGTGAGGATGTAACACATGCATCATGGTAGGGCTCACACGCGTGGCCCACATTTAAATGGACGGACGGTCTGGATCACGTCTGTGATCAGACCATCAGCTCCAGGGCCGGTGTAGGTACCTCTAGCCCATCCGTTTCTAATCAAGGTGGTCCCACGTGGGTGGGCCACCAACATATAACTTATATAATATATTATATTATATATAAATATTACTATAACATTAACACACCATCAGATGGATGGCTGGAGGAGCACGTCCATCACGGTGGCTTTACAGGCACCGTCCAGATGGACGGTGTGTGTAGAGCACATACATTTAGGTGGCCCACACAGGGTGCTGACGTAAGTCAGTGGTGGGACCCACTGGGTATATGTGATATATACATATCATATATAATATTATTTACTTATTTATTGGACCCTGGCCTGCTGGCCACCGTCCAGATGAACGGTCTAGGTGCAAAACGAATGCATCAAGGGATGGCCCACCGTCCTCCAGTATGTACGGTGTGGACCAAACATAGACATCACGTGTGGCCCATGCACGAACGGCCTGGATGCACACGTCCAAGGTGTGGGGCCACGTCCAGATGGACGGTACATACATCAAAGTGGAACCCCGGCCAGCACAGATGAAACACTTGCATCGTGGCAGGGTAACACCACTGCACCGACCATTCCAGCACTGTCCAAATCATCTGGACGGTGTGGACGGGACAATTACATCACGGTGTGGCCGACATAAGTTGGTGGCGTCAGTCCAGCAGCTGTTGCTGCTGGCCCACCGTCCAGATGATGGACGGCTGGGATATAATACATACAGCATGGTGGCCCCACGCTGGCCAAAACAGATGGACGGTTTAGATGTCTGAACAAACCAGGTGGGCCACGCATCGTTACAAGAGAGAGAGAAGATAGGGGAGAGAGATAGAGAGACGTGCATAGCGGAGGGACCCGCCACTATGGGCCCCTCTATACAATGCATAGCATACATCATGAGGGGTCCCACCAATGTGGACCCTTAAATCACAAAAAGATAAATACAAGATCACCCACCTTAGATTTCTCCTTCCTTCTTCCGCCAATGCATGCTAGAGCTCCAATTGAACAATTTCAGCGGTCGGGATCAAACTTGGATGGTGGAGATGAGAGATAGGAAAGTGGGCCACACAAGCTCTCCCATGGAAGCTTGCTTGGGACGTGGGATGCTTGCTTGGAGAATGAGAGAAAATGAAAGAGAGAGAGAGAGAGAGAGATGATGGGAGAGGAGTGATGGGAGAGAGATGGTGAGGTGATGGGTAAGTTGAATTTAGGTAAGGGTGATGTAAGAGGGGGATGGGTGCTTGTACTTGATTTGATGGGATGGAGTACTTGACTTATGACATGATTGATGGGACATTCTCTTGGGATTTGCAATGCGCGGCGTTTTCCTCGAACTAAACGCGGGCCGACATCTTCTAGCCTAGGTATCGGGTCGGTGCGTGAGTCACGCCATTGGAACCGCGGCGACGACGCGGTCGCCAAGGTATAGGTTTCGGGTCGAGCCGACTTTGGCATGCAAGTCTCGTCTTAGGATCGTGCGCAACGTTGACTTTAGGTCGAGGATTGCCGGAATTCGACCGGAAGGATCGCGGAAGCATTCGGAACAGTACGGACTAGGATACGGGTCTTACAGGAACAGAAGAAGCCGAGGAGGGAGCAAAAACGTCACAACAAGATATAAAGAAGGATCAACTTCAGATCAGTACTCTATTAGACGCTGTTCAAATCCAGGGGATGCAATCCCGGACACCTTCTCAAGAAACCAAGACTCGAAATGAACACAGTCTAGAATACTTTACACAATGTGGGCTGAGCCCAAGATTCTGATCCCAATCATCCAGAGTACAAATCCAAACATGAGTAAACATTGCACGAATAAAATATTTCATTTATTTAAACCATTTTGCAAGTACACTGTTTTTCCTTTTTATAGCAAAAATTCTCTATGCGTACAAAATAAGCAGTCAATCAACAACAGAAATTGTAGGTAAGCTCCTACCTCTCATATACCAACAATCTCTCCCTGAGCCTCTCTATCTCCATGCGTAGGTAGAAAATCTCATCCCTATCCAGACGGTATGCCACAAGCATGCTCTCATCATACCGCCGCCCTACGGCTAGTCGGCGGCCCATGTCCTCACACGAGTGGCGAAGCACAACAATCTCACTAATCAGGTGGCCATGAGTGGCTAGCAGAAATGAAGGATCAATGAAAGGCCGCTCCTCGAAGGCCTCAAAGGAATCAATAACACAGGAGGAGGACGAAGCAGTGTCACCCACCATATCCTGATTAGCGGCCTCATCCGCTAGATGTCAGCCCGGGACCTGACGATACAACGACTGCTCTGCTACCCATCGCTGGTATGGTACTGTCGCCATAGGAGGAGCCCAAGACTCGAGTGCCAGCATCATCGCATCCAAAGAGCCCTGCCAAGAAACTCAGACTCGCCCATCGCATCACACAATGTATCCTGAAAAGCCTGAACAAGAAGACCGGAATCCCTGACAACTGCCACATCAGGGGCGGTCTTGAAAGGAACAAGCCCCAAGAGCTGCAACGTCTGGAGCATCCCAGTGGCACATAAGAGCTACATCTTACACGCCGACAGGAGCTGATTATTGATCATCGCCTCAAAATCGCGCCCAAAATCTAACTTAGGCCGTCCATCGGAAGTCCATCGTCTACCAGATCCAAGCCATCTAAAGTGCCAAGAGGGAGCCCGCCACCCATCCAAGTCTGATCCAAACCATCCCACCATCCATAGCCTCAATCAAAGCATCCATAACCATCCCTCCATCAATCAAAGCATCCACACCATCCATAGCCATCCCTCCATCAATCAAGCCATCCACACCACCCATAACCATCCCTCCATCAATCAAACCATCCACACCATCCATCACCATCCTTCCGTCAGTCACCATCATCGAGCCATCCCCACCCTCTAAACCATCCATCCTCATCATCGCAACAACTGCGAATCCTGGCGGCCCATCAAAACCATCCAACCCCATCAGTCCATTGGTGGGAAAAGGATCCAAGCCATAAATGACATTCACTTCTTCAAGAGGGCCCATCACTTCTCCATCTACCCCCATCAATCCACTCATAAACTCTTTGTCATTTATGGACCCACCTACCTCTCCACCATTGATAAAGTCACCCAACCCATCATCATGGCTGGTCATATTAATTCTAAAAGGGGGGAAGAAGCAAAAAAAAAGAAAAAGAAATGACAAAAAAAGAGAGGAAGAAAGGACAAAAGAGAAAGGGGGACAAAGGAGAAAGATCGGACGGCCTAGACAAAAGGAATGAGCAAAAGGAGACAGGAAGGAATGAACAGAGAAGAAGAGGGCTTGCTGAAAGAAAAAATGAACGGAGGCGGTAATCGGATTACCTCTAGCGGTACTCGGAGTACCGTTTCAGAATTGTCATCACTGAATCACTGCGGCACCTGACAGAACAGGCAGAAGGGGCAAATGTCAACGGGCGGCAGTCCGACTACCGCCCTGGCCCATTTTCAACCATAATTTGTGCAGCTCCGGAAGGTAGGACCATGTAAGGTGCTCTTGCGTGCTCAATTGAACGATAAAGATAAAATGACCGTGGGAAGAATGAAGGAGACAGTACTAAAATTTCATATCAAATACGGAAGATTACACAGCTGGTCTCAAAGAACAAAAAAAAGAAGATCTCTAAAACAAAAAAAATTCAAAAAATCCCAGAAGAAAATTTCCAAAAAAAAAAATAAAAATCCAAAAAATCCAAAAAAATCAAAAAAAAATCCCAAAATCCAAAAAAAAAAAAGGGAAATCCCAAAATTTCAAAAAAACAAAAAAAAAAAAAAAATCTCCAACAAAAATAATAAATAAATAAATAAATTTTCAAAGTCTCCAAAAAATTCCAAAAAATCCCAAAATTTCCCAAAAGTTTTCAAAAAATCCACAAAACCTCCGAATTTTCAAAAAATCTAAAAAAAAAACTTCAAAAAATATAAAAAATACCAAGTAACTCCAAAATGAATCCCCAGTAAGTATAGGCCCAAAAGATTTGCTTCTTCACAAAACGTTAGCCCCATTGATTTGTTAGTGGAGGCCATCTGACCTTTTCTTCTAAAAAATCATTAGCCCCATTAATTTATTAGTGGAGGTCATCTGACTTTCAAATAAAAACCGTTAGCCCCGCCAACTCATTAGTGGAGGGAATGCGACTGTTTACTTAACTTGCGAAAATAAAAACCGAACGACGACGCCTACCCGCGAGATCGAACGGATATATTTTTCAAAAAAAAAAATCTAAAAATAGTTTTAAATAAAATCCTCAAGGAGCCTAGCTCTAAAGAGGATAGTTTTCAAAAGACGCACGTGTCGCGCAGTACACTGAGGAATCTTCCATATTCTCCAGTTGCGGTCAGTGCAAACAGTTAAATAAGACCCGATCTCTTCCAGTTTCCCTGAAGGACGATCGAGTCCATACATGATATATGTACGATTGGCCAGATCTCTATAACTGGGCAGTCGTACAAATGCTAGTAAGATGAGTTGATCTATCTCTGGAAAGAATAATTAAACTCGAAGTGATGACAATCCATTGTAACCAAAGTGTCAGACTCAGCAGATTGCATGGTAAACAGATTACCTGCACATACCTAGTCCGGAATGTTCGCAAAAATTTGATCGAGTCCAAGTCGGCGTAGTGAGTTCCCCGTAAGGCCGCCCAACGGGGGGTAGGGCAGCTAACCACTTGACGATCAAATGGAACGAACACTCCTAGGGTGATTACATAGCAAAGGAACAACAGACCTAACAGTATGGGAATCCTCGTAAAGCCGCGACGAATGTGCAGAAGCCCTTACTTTTTAGACTTACCCTCCAATGCTGTAAATAATCCGATGTGAAGAGGTTGTGATTGGTGATCCGTAAAGCCGCGACGAATGCGCAGGAGACAATCACAACGTTTTTCTCAACCCTCGCGATATGTACAAGTCATCTTTTTCCAACAGTCAACTGACAATGATACAATGGTAAGCAATAGATTTGAATCGCTACCCTTCGTTCTGACCAGAAGGGTGAGGTGTCCACTTGCTTTGACCTTCGGTTGCTAGCAACCTCGGTCAAAGAGGGGCATCTGTAGACACCCCACCCAGGCTAATATCTTGAGAAAGTTAAGACAATCCGAGAACCATGATCATATCCTAAACTCAACCCTAATCCTAACCTGAGCCATTATGAGTCATCATTCAATCCAGACCATGTCCAAAACTGATCCATTTCTCGGGTCATTTTCGGGTAGCAATCGAGCCAATTTCAAGCCATTTTGAGCTAAATATCCAAAACGGACTTTGTTTCACTCTAAGGGCCCAAAAAAGGACCCACCGGATGAATTTCGAGGGAAGCTGTACCGAAGCGGTAGTTTGACTACCGCCGGCAGTAGTCAAACTACCGCTTCCTCTAAAAAAGCGTGCGCTGAGTCAGCCACACGAGATTCAGACTCAGCCAAGTCCGGGCGGTAGTCGGACTACCGCCGGCGGTACTCGGAGTAGAGTACCGCCGTGTGTGGCCTGAGTATGGACAGCTGTTCCAGCGTCCAAAAGTCAACTCTCTCATACGTTTACCCTCCCCATCCTCACTATTTACCATTTTACCGCTCCCATAGCCAATGGAAAAGTGCCACGTGGCATTCCTCTCTCCACAGCCAACCATAGCTTGCCACATCAGCATTTACCCCTCCCAAAGTCCAAAATTATCACAATGCCATCGGAGAAGGCTATAAATAGCCCTCTCCCCTTTCATTTTCAACACACACCAAACTAAGGGAGGGAGAGAGAGAGAAAGAGAGAGTGAGAGAGAAAGAGTGAGTGAGGAAGAGAGTGAGGAAAAGGGAAGGAGCTCCCAAACCCTCAAAGTTCTGATTTTTTCAGACACCCCCTAGCCCTCCTCTCAACTCTTCCAACCCATAAGCCTAACCTAGTTTGATCATGGTTTAGTCTATGTCTTAGCCTACTCAAGAATCAAGCCAAAGATCCATCACCCTATAAGCATTCATCATGACATCTATTCCCTTCTCAACCCCCCTGCTTCTCTAGATCTCTAGTGGACGTATGCTCTGTGACTTGTCGTACATTGGATCCTGTCACATCAGAAATTCCTAGTGATCTAGTCCACTTTCTTATCTCTTTGTATAAGCATCAATCATCCTCCCTCTAAACACATTGTCGGACGTATGCTCTGTAGCCTGCCGAAATTTCAGATCTTGCTACATCAGAAATCCACGTGTGACTAGTCCCATCATGACAGTAGCATATCATCATCCCTTGAGATTACTTTACCGCACTAAGTTGAGACCGTACGTTTGTGCGGTCAGAGAGGGTGCCTAACACCTTCCCTCTTTGTAACCGAGGTCCCTTACCTGGAATTCCGGATCGCAGACCAGGAGTCAATCTAAGGTAGGAGAGTCTTCAGATTTCTCCAACCTTATGTATTTCGTGGGTTCTAGCCAACCGCGGGATTCTGAGTAATATTGGCTAGTGGCGACTCCAACAATCACAAATCAGCTTAATCACCCCCACCATCATCACCACAACACTTTACCAAACAACGTGGACGCCGATTTTTCAGTGTCTACATTATGTTTTTTGTTCATCCGGGCATGCGTGGCCTAATCAACAGGTTGGATGACAAATAAATATTATAGTGAGCCTTAGGAAGTTTTTAATGGTTGGCATTCAGTTGTCACTGTTTTCTGTTGGTGTGACCCACTAGAGATTTAGATATCCCTCTTTTTAGGCTCATACCCTATGATGATCAAGAAAAATAGATGGCCAGCTTGGATAAAAAACACATATACCATGTTGGGCCATAGAGCATTGTTAGTAACAACTCGCTGCTTAGTGATGCTTTCAGCAGTCAATTCGTGTCAGTGTAGACATCGGTAGCCGATGGGCTGGTGTACCACACACCACCAACTTGACTGGTGTGGGTACTGTGTCATGCGAAGACGACTGCTGATGTACGAACGGTTCAAAGGAGATCAAAGTTATTTGAGCCCCACGATGATATGTTTATTATATCCACACCGTTCATCTGGTTGGAGAGATCATTCTAGATCCTGTTCCCAAAAATAAGTCACAACTAGATCTCAAGTGGACCACACCACATGTATCAGTGAGACGATGATTCTTACTATTCAAACATTCGTAGGGCCACCATAACGTTTATTTTCCATCCAATATGTTCATAACATCACACGGACCTAGATGAAGAGGAAAAACAAATATCATATTGATCCCAAACTTATGTGACCTCAAAAGGGTTTCAATGGTAGAAGTTCAATCCCCCACTATTTTTTGTAGTGTGGTCCACTTGATCTTTAGATTTGTCTTATTTTTTGCATAAGCCTTAGAGCTCGCCAAGTGGAAGGACGGTTTGGATATAACAAATACCTCATGATGGGACTCACAAAATTTGGTGAAGTCAACACACCAACCAGGTTGGTGGTATGTGGTACACCAGCCAATCCGCTTCCATAGGCATCATAGGTTAACATCCGGATGATGAGGAAACGGGAGCCGATTAGTTGTTTCCCAGGTAACAATTTAGTGGGTGCTATCCTTACTCGTATGTGCCCACTTTGATGAACTTGTGTTATATCCACGCCATGCATCAATTTTTTGAGATAAATTTAGTACATTATGCCAAATACTAACCAAATTTAAGTCTCATGATGACCTATAGAACCAATGTAAAAAGTAATAAATGAACATAGGTTAAAGAAAAGGACTTCCTCTAGTCATCTTTAGGAGCTTGAGATTGGATATACCGATCACCGACTAAGGGAGAGTTGTGGGCCATGGATCTCAATATCATATTATTCGTATTAAGTCCACGAAGGTACACATAGCGAAATTGTATACAGTACAATTTTAATAAGGAACCTGCCTTAGGAAACTCCAATTATAGTAATATGAAATTTCTAAATCAAATAAATATATAGATGATCATGGTCATACCTAAATTTGGTGAGTGCATAAATAATTCTATTTTGTAGATCTATTGATGTTGATCTCCTAAACTAAAGAATCTCTCCTTGATCTATTACAGATGAAGGAGCCCAAGAGAGAACACACTTTATCATTGATAGGAATTAAAAAAAAAAAAAAAAAAAAAAAAAAAACATGTTAACAATCCACTAAATCAAACCACACAGAGAAGTATAAAGCAA
>JAJHSJ010001929.1:0-46570 GCA_021015155.1 Magnolia officinalis | reverse complement strand
TTTCACCTTCCATCAACCGCTGCTTGAATTCTGTGTATCGTAACCTGTCACAAGAACACACATTTTCTAATTGCATGAAGTTTTAGGTAGGAAATAGTATGGAATTTCAAGGGGAGTTAAATCTGTGATCTGGATCTGCAGACAGAGGTCTAGCAGAGAAAATGTGATTTTAAAATTTGCTATTTTTTTAGTTAGATCAAGAAAACACTCACATGAAGACTGTGCCAGATTTCGAAGTCTTCAGGGGCAGAGAAACAGAGGAAGGTTTAGTTGCCTCTGCATAATCTGCAAAATCAATGGTAACCCTCCTAGCAAACCAGATTTAGACTGTCCCTACAATGAACCCCAAGAAATTAGTGACCAAAAAAACAGAATGTTCAAACCGAAGTAAAAAAAGGAACTTGAGAGATGATTTCATACTGTCGAAACGAGGAATTGGTAGATTTTCTCATTGATCGTTCCTGTTTTTGGCTCTCGGCTAAATCTCACTGTTTCATAAATTGGATTCTCCCATCGACACATTCCATCTCGTGTCACAGCTTTCTCAGATTTCACTGTTGGTTTTCCAACTTCCACAGGAATTAGGGACACCATCAATGCATCCCATCCAATCTGAGGCACCTGAAAAGAACATTTAAAGAAAAGAAAAAAAAAAAAAAAAAATCAGATCTTTCTTTAATCACCACCTAACCACATTGCCTGGTTTCTCATCAGCACCAGTAACAAAAATCCCAATCAGTTAAGGAAAAAGAAGAAGAAGAAGAAGAAATAGCTAAGAGCAGCCCAATTCGGATTAAACAATAGAAAGCAAAAATCCAGTCTTCATTTGTTAAAACTTCTGCAAATTTAGAAAATTTGTCATCATACCTGTGTTGCCTGGAATTGCAATTTGAATACCACTTTGATCTTGTTCTTCTCGCTCCTCCATCTTGCCGCTTTGAACATCTTTTCTTAGTCCCCACTTCAATTCGACATCTTTCCACCAAATCAAGGTCAAAAAAAACTTTCTTCGAAATTGAAATCTAGATGCATCAATGCTGAAAAATCACACCACTCTACAAAACATTCAATGCCACACCATAAAAAAAGAGGAGATTTTCCATCTCTCTCTCTCTCTCTCTCTCTCTCTCTCTCTCTCTCTCTCTCACTGTTCTCGGCTACATTTGCAGATGAGAATGAGAATAGGAGACACTGTAGAGAGAGTTTGAGAAGTCGAAATCCAATATTCTTCGGATGCCAAACGCATCCCTTTCCTAGTGTAGAACGACAGAGACTTCCGAAACTTCAGATTAGATGGGAAGTTCAAACGTCAAAATTCACCAAATACGGATGACAGAATAAGAATCTTAAACTGGTAGTAGTAGCGAAGGAACCATCAATCGGAGATCTGAGAGAGAGGAGAGAGAGAATGTATTGTGGGGTTTTCTTCCTGGAGCAGTCCTCTTTAGTAGTTGGAGGAGAGTACCTACAATTAAATAATGGATAAAAATACGAAAATAAAAAATAAGAAGCTTCTTCTTTCTATTAATATATATTTATTTTAACAACGAAATATCAACTAGAATTATTTATTTATTTTCTATGGTAAAAATGCGGTTGGAGCTTGAAAAAGTCCGCTGCCTGATTGCGTGATGCTCACAGCAAGCGGTTGTAAAAAACGAGGTTTCGTTCAAAATTACAAAAGAGTACTTGCGTTCTTATATTTTGACAATTTCGTCCCTTGTTGTGTCCGTTACGAGTCCGAAGGCGAGCTTAGTAGTCTGCATGCTTACCTGAAATTATGCACCCACGGGACCTGTGGGGCCTACCTTTAGCTTCAATTCTAGTGGGCCCTTGGATGACATGCGTGTCATACTGTCATTGGTTGGATAAAATCTGACGCGGTAAAGTAATTTGATTATATCCGTTGAATCTGACTGTGGACATTTAACTCGGTCTTGGCATCGATGTGGGTCCCACTCTCAGGATCTGTGGGAGATACTCGTAGTTAATGGAACTTCTATTGTTAAATTACATAGTTGTAAAACTTTAATTGTCCAGTTCCGTCTGTGGTGGGGCCCACCCTGCGACAGCTGTGGTTTTTTCATGGGGCGCTGAGATTCACCGGATCAATGGCTTAGGGTACCCGGATTCACTGTATCAACTATGGTTGATTCGGGTCAACCCGCAAAAGACTTTCCTGGTCTGGACCCGAATCCGGATCCAATTCTATAGCCAATAGCAGATCTTTAGTCCATGGTACCTTATATTTTAGGACGCGGATTGCGTCCTACCCCCGCCCGTCTCTAGCCCCGAACGGGCAGTTCTGTGGGTGGGCCCACCGTGATGTATCCGTTTATCCAAGCCGGTAATCCCTTTTCTAAGATCATTTATGCATGAAAACATAAAAATAGGCAGATCCAATGCTCAAAAGGGTCACACCCTGCATTTAATGCAAATGGCATTTATTGCTTTGTGCATTTAATGCAACCGAGCTTATTATTTGGTGTGGTCCACTTGAGCGTTGGATCTGCATCATTTTTGTAGTTATGCCTTAAAATAATATGAGAAAAGGGATGGACGGGTTGGATAAACAGATACATCATGGTGGGCCCACTCACAGAACTTTCCGATCAGGGCTAGAGACGAGCGGGGGTAGGACGCAATCCGCGTCCTATATTTTACCAGTATCCGAACCCGACAAAACTTGAAGCCGTTGCCCTGAGTGGTTGAGTCATGTCTAGACACGTTTACTACTTCATCCCTGGACTTATTTGATTTTTCCAGAAAGCTCAAAAACACCCTCAGCAGCTCAGATTCCTAATTTTAACCAAAAACATCCCTCCTACGCAAAATGCATTGCACTAGAAATAGTAATTTATTTCAATTCACAATTTTCTTTTTTACTTTTTTTTTTTTGGCATTTTATTGACTATTGTGAGGATCTGATGCATCATTAACGTGAATGTTGTAATGATGCGCCAGTTTGTACATATATTGGGCCGTGATTCAGAAATCTAGACCGTTGATCTGAAGGGACCCACAATCGACATGCAGGGAGTGAAAGTCCTCCCGGATCAGAAATAACGGTTAGAGAAAACATACATGATACAACCAGCGCCCAAGTAACAGCCATCGAAGGGATGGAGAGCATAATCAAATCTGGAAAATGTTTTGGGGTATTGTCCTTCCGTGATGGGTCCCATTGTATCAATGGTTATCACAAAAACGTGGTCCCACTTATACAAAATCGATGTACCAGGAGTTAGGGCACTGTTCAACGTTTGATTATGTATTGTATCTTATCTCTAACTTTTAGGTAAAAGCAGCTCGAAAAGTAGGAGTATATTGGTCTGTATCAGTTCCTGTATACTTTGATAAGATAAGTTTATTCAGATTAAAAAAAAAAAAAAAGGTGGATGGAAGGTCGCGCCTATGGTAAAAAATTACCATGGCATATATTACTAAGTAGAATGGTTATACCAGAAGTGGGACCCATTTGATGCATTCACGACATCAAGACCGTCCATACGGTGGGCCGTCTCACTTTACCCAATGGATCCAATAATCAGACAAAAGGAAAACTAGGGTGGGCCACAAATCAGTACAGGGAACTCTCTCCCTTGATTTGCATAGCGGGTCCACCATGTCGTGTATAAGGATTCCAAGACGTCCGGATCCGCTTTATATGCCGTGGATGAAATTTTAGTACGCTGTTCTGCAACTCAGGTGGACCCCGGTGAGATTCAAGGGTGCCGTTGGGGACCTGCTGGTATGCATCCGATGGATGGTTTAAATGTGATACATGCACCACGTGGGTCCCATATCTGCCACGTACAACCGTAAGCTTACAGTGGTGCTAGCAAATGCTACTTGTTTGAGATCCGGGCCATTCGTCAAGCCGGGAACTCTTCTGGTGGACCACACGTGAATGAGATAAAAGCGACGGTCGGAAAAAGGGTAATCAATGGTCCAAATTCTCCATAGTTTGGGCCAAGGGATTTTCACAATGGGGCCTGGCTGATGAATGGACAAGATGTAAGATACGTGGGCCAAGTCTCCACATGTGCGGTGCTTGTACTTGCCCTTGCAAGTAGTCATTTCTTCCTCTCTTATTACCTGTAATAAGACAAGAGATCGATAGGCTGTTTTTGGCACGAGAGATACATGGCCCCACCTCAGGCATCCACGTGTACGACCCTTGGAAGTTATAGAACATTAGATGCTCTAACCTTCTTTCCATGTGGAAGCCACGTGGCAGCATCCTCCTCACTAGGGCAGGTCTATGATATGAGGATCATCGGTGGTGGTTGAGTAAATTCGCCTCTACTTAATTCCCTTGTACCCTCTTCCACCGTACAAGTCGCAGGTTTGAATTAATCAAGCCGTCCATTTTTTGGCCCTACCTTGAATGGCCTATATTACACAAACACCACCAATTAAATCCTGGTCTGCATCTGAATTTCAGCCTCTTATCTATTTTTGGCATTTTTTTCACCGTCCATTTGGAGTCCATTGATTGGATGGCCAGGATAGCCTGACTGATGTGGTTTCTAAAATCTGGCACCATAAAGCCGAACCCACATCATGGAAAGTACCAACCTCCATTCTCTCTGCCACGTGTACATGGTCAAACGTAAGGTAGGCTACACGTGGGTTTCGGTGGAGACGATTCCATTGAATCATTTACCTCGCAGGGTCCTTTTTTGCCTGATTGAATGGACAGGATTGATTTCTTTTGCAGCGTATGCTTCCTTTGTGAACTACGTGACAGGTATTGCAGATCTCGAACACGTGTGCCAGAAGCCTTTCTATTCTCTCAAGCGTAATTAAACATCCGTTGAATCTCAGTACATTTGCGAAAAAGTTATACGATCATGACCGTTCATCTTTTGGGCCCCATCGCAGATATGACATTTGCTCTGACCTGAATGACCAACTGCCCGATTGTAATCCCAGCCGTTGGCGTCATTTTCGAAGCATGATCAATCCACTGTGGAACCTAAGAAACGGACGTGGATTAGCTACTGACAGGTTGAGTAGCGAGACTGCCTGCTGAAGTGATGTCACCAAGTTAGGCAGGACTCATCATGATGTATGTGTTATATCCGAACCGTCAATCCATTTGGAGATATCAATTTAGGGCATGATCTAAAGAATGAGTAAGATTCAAAGCTCGATTGAACCCCACCACAGAAAATAATGGACAGAGTGATGCATTATCCACACCATCAATCCATTTGGAGATATCAATTTAGGGCATGAGCTAAAGAATGAGTCAGATTCAAAGATCAGATGAACCCCACCACAAAAAATAATGGACAGAGTGATGCATTAAAAATTTCTAAGGCCACAATAGTTTTTGCTCAAGCTGAAATTTACGTTTTCCCTTCTTTCATGTCTTTCTTAACTTATGACCACGTTGGATCTCAGATAAATATGGAAGCGGATTGGTTGGTGTACCTCATTAAGCTACATATAAATATAGTTAGTTATACTGATGTTAGTAAGTTTTGTGGGCCTGATTAGAGACCCACAAGGTATGTATTATATCGATGTTAGTAAGTTTTGTGGGTCTGGTTACAGACCCACAAGGTATGTATTATATCCAAACTGTTAATCCATTTGGCGAGCTCATATTAAGACTTGAGACAAAAAAATTAGAAAGATCTAACTATCAAGTGGAGCACACTGCAAAAAGCAATGGGGGATTGAATGTCTACCATTGAAACTTTTTTTTTTTGTCATGAAAGTTCTAGATTAATATGAAATTTATTTTTCTTCCTCATTCGGGTCTTTGTGACCTTATGAATAGATTGGCTGGAAAATAAATGTTATAGTGGGCCCTACAAATTGTTTAACAGTGAAAATCATTATCTAAGCTGCCATTTGTGACATGTTTCATGTGATTTTTGGATATGATTCATTATTTTGTATAATGGTATAATAAATACATCAATGTGAACCGTTAGTACAACTCAAGCTCAAAGAGTGTTAGTGCTCATCTTCGCATGACACTATCTACAACAGCCATATAATTGGCGTATGGTACACTTGTCAATCCACTTCCAATAAACATAAACAACGCACCTTAGGAAGGTTTCAACTGTGGGCGTCACTCTTCCCACTATTTTCTGCGATGGGTTTACTCCGTATTTAAATCTGACTCCTTTTTTATATTATGCCCTAAAATGGAATCTCCCAATGGATGGATGGTGTCGATGCAACACATACATCATGAGGTCTATGAATTTTCCGAATGGATGGATAGTGTGTATGCAACACATACATCGTGACGAGGTCTCACAGTACTCGGTGATGTCATTTCTGCAGCGAGTCTTGCTGCTCAACCTGTCAGCAGGTAATTCGCGTCCTCAAGAAACGAATGCTACCGATCTTTATCATTATTTAAAAAAAAAAAAAAAACACAGCCTCGCACACTCACGCTAGTGAAATTTCACCACATATGGGTACTCGAGCCCTTGACCAGGCGTTGAAACTCTCGAGAGTAAGAAACGACTGCTACCGATCTCATATATGGGCTCCACGTGTATAGGCTGACTGCTGAATAAATAACGTCCTTTCTTTCCTCACTGCGCGGCCGTTAGGAAAGAGATGTGTCTCATTCACGAACCATCCTAGCCGTAAAAAATGGCAGCCTTGAAATAGAATGTAAAAATACAAATCGGTTTAATATTTATCTTAAAACCATCCCTTCCGGATAATAGTCAACCATGGGCCATCTTCATCCAGGACCCAGATGATTTACGGTCTAGATCATCCACCACATCTGCCACATATCAGGAATTACCATATTCGCAAGGAATGGCCCATCTTGCTCCCGTGCGCCAATCAGAGCTGACCAAGTGTTTGGACGGCCATCTTTTAACCATCGCCAAAAAACAATAGATCCCACTATAGCGTACGGTCATGATCACCTCTTCCAATCTGTTAAGTGCATGTCAAATCCAACCCTTCCAACAGATTGGCCCCATCATGATGATCACCTCATCCAAAAATCTACAATATCAATTGATTAAATGGGCCACACTTGCATTTTTCCGTTTCAAATGGCTACACTTTGTTTTAATGATGTGACCCACCTGATGAGTATAAGGCTGATTTTTGAACTAAGTGATACTCGTGGTGGGACCAATCTATCGAAAGAAGGGTTGGATTTCGCGCACTTAACAGGAAAATCATCGGCGTCATAAGAGTTACACGTGTAAATGATCTGCACCTTTCGTCTGATGGACCTACTGTGGATGGGCCACACCTCATCACCACGCCGATCGTCTGCCATAGCTAATGATCGGACTCGACAGAATTAAAAAGTGGCGGTGAGAAATAAATCCAACTATTCGTCACATGCATGCCCTAAAAACGGATGGACGGCATGGATTTAAATAAATAAATAAATAAAACCTAGATCACGGTGGGCTTCACGTAGTCCTGACATCACATAGCTACGTGATGTTAGGGTCATCATGCAACCCTCCGAAACGATTGAGTGATCGATGAGTGAAAGGGACCAGGATCGTCTACGACCCATGTTTTACGTAGCGCGTAAAACACCCAAGCTCGGTGGGGCCCAACATGTTGTACATGTGAATCTACACCGTCCATCAGGTGGAAAACCTTAATCTCACCGTACATAAAAAAGATCAGCTTGATTAAAAATCAATAACTCATATGGGTCACACCAATGGTAAGAATGTAAAATTGTGCTAAAACGTCTAAGTTTACCCGGTGTGGCCCACCTGAGTTTTAGATCAGAATGCTTTCTGTATGTTCCTTTCATACTGATGAGTCACCCCAGATGAACGGGTTTCACGTTCTGGCCCTACAAGCAGACCTATGTTTGTCGCACCATCCCCATTGTTCCTGGTGGCGTTTCCGAAATGAGTTCTGGATCTGGATGATTTTCGTCACTTGGGCTCAAAATAGATATTCTCACCTGATGGACGGACTGGATTTCACCTACATAACATGGTGGACCCACAGATCTTAGGTGCTATACAGGTTGCAGTTTTGCTGTCCATCCAACTCAAAGGTCGTGTGATATTTGGATGGACGGCAAACGTATCAAAGATCCGAACCATTCACCAGGTAGAGTACACCGTGAAGATGCAATGATCGAAGAATAACGTTGGACCGTTGATCAAGCAGGTCAATTTTGTATAAGAAAATTGGACGGTTATAACAAAAAATTCCAACGGTCCAAATTTCACGTACTTGTGGGGCTCAGTTGCTGATTTTACTTCCCAGAATTTTGGACCATAGAATACTTACAGGGCAACCTACCTTCTGAATGGCACGGATCTCTTACACGTGTGCGGTCCGCTGGTATCTCTTACATCGTTTTTGAACTGTTGTGGTGTTGCTTCCGTAAAAGGATGGAAATGTCATTTGATACAATTGGAGGATATTTTAGTAATTCGACAAGCCTACTCCGCCACGCGTGCGATTTCCTCATGGGTTGCAGAACGGAGGTCGAGCTCCTCCTTCAGCGTGATAGTGTTTCGGCCAGTCAACAGTGGTGGGGCCCACAACTTGTCAATCCAAACCGTCAAGCGAAGCTCATGACTTGTAGATCCGTACCGTTTATTTGATTGGTCTCACTTGGGATGTGATGCGACCGAAAATGATTGGATGGACTCTCCATTTTTGTAGATATTGGGAAAGTGAATATAAGCCATCCATTGTGTGGCCGATTGGATCAACGGTCTGGATTACCAAATCATGGACCCCATCCATATGAACTTTGTTACTCCTACCTCAATTAAGATAATTCCTCCGGAATCGATCACCAAGTAGGCTCCAATGTACTGGGCACGATCCCAAAATTGAACGACTCAGATGAAGCGGTTCTTTTGCAGAGCAGTGTCTCCAATGGCCCCCAATGGACGGTCCTTATCAACTCATATACAGGCCACCATTTGGGTCAGCATGGCACACAGGGACAAGATCCAGACCGTCCATCATGAGGGTCGTTCGATGTTAACCGTTAGGCACCGAGAATCAAGTCGGTCCACCGGGAAATGTACGGAGGAAACTTGTTTGAATTTTCTAACCTGTTTCGAACATCGTTGGCCACATGATGAGTGGACCACACCCACGTGATGTAAATCTTGTATATTGCACGTGCTTGCCACGCTGGCACACGTGACGAAGTGTAGTTGGTATGTATGCCTTTTATCTGTTGGCTTAGCAAACCTTTCTTAATGTTAGCGTAAGATATGTTAACATCCATCTCATGTACGGAAAGCTTACCGTCCATTGAGTTTCATACGGACAACATGTCAAGTGTACACAGGATCTGAGCCGTCCAAAAAGGTTGGATCTACCTTGAAGATCATTTGGACAAAATACAATGCAGTCCATTCATCAGGTGGGCCACATTGGTACATTGTGTCAATACACCAGCTGTCCGTTGGTTTCTACAGTTTTCATAGGCGTGGCCCACATGATGAATGGATGGCTTCGATGTTTGTATCCGCCGCTCTTTAAGCTGGGACCCACCCTTTCCATGACTCTGATGCCGTTGAACATGACAGTGGACTGCATCCAAATTAACGGACGGAAAGTGCGTGGTCCATTGAGAAGGATGTGAATATTTCACTTTTATTATATAGTTAAGACTGTTACAAGACCATGGTTTAGCTGTCCACTATATATTTTAAAAAAAAAGCCCCAAAAGATATTCTTAAGATATTGCAATATTCGGAAGATACTGCAAGCTTCCTTGAGACAATAGGAAGACTTTTCATGTACTCGTATTTCATGATCTAAAATAAGGTAATAAAAAAACAGAAGTATTGGGGGATGGGCCTCATCACGTGCTCTCTCAATTCATTAGATGTGGGGCCCACTCTTCGATGACCCATGGTGACGACGGTTGGATGGTGGTCACACCATAGTATTTTACTTCTTATTTGCTTCTTGTTCTTTTTTTCTTTTGGGTCCATTGAATGAGAACAATTAATGTGTTTCCTTTTCTCAACCGTTCATTTGTATGCTACTTAATAGTTATGGAAGGGACGTCCTGTAAAATTTTTGTACAAAACTATAAATACGTACACTAGCATTATTGTTAGAAGTACATTCAAGCCTAACTAATTACCCCATTTATTATAGAATTGACGGATTTATGATAATTAGAGCCGAATACCTATTTCCGTTAACTGTGATAGGCAGTGTTTGAACTTAGCTAATCCAAACTATGATCGTAGTGCATGAGAACTCTCGTGGTTAACTTACTCCAAAAATGCCTAGACTAACCAAATTAGGTTTACATTGCTCGTTCGTGGTCCGCTATACCTAAAACTATATAAAGACGTTCGTCTTGTCGAGCTTGACGTCCATCGCGGACATTAAGCTGATATCACGTTTTGCATCGTTCAACTTAAACTCGCAAGCTGAGCACACGAAATGTGAAAATGTCCTTAGATTAGTTTCGAACTTAAGTTAAATGCTCCCGTCTAGTATTTGCCAAAGTTATGGCTCTTGAACAGTTAGATCGCAATCAAATTTAGGACACTAACTTGAGTAAGCATTCTGCACATATCCATATAATTATGACTCCGATCGATGATTGATGACCATTGAACTGACTTAGAACCTTATTTGTTGATCGGCGTGTTTGAATGGCGAAGTAGTCATATTCGTACGTAAATCACCACTAGGGTAACGATCCCATGACATAGATCGACCCTCACACCTCCCCCATGGGCCCTAATAGTTAGAAACAATCTCTCATAGGGTTATTACACCAAAACCCTGGCCGTTAGGGTCATTCGCACCACTATATAAGCTATAAAAGGCCCAATTTAGGCAGCTCCTACACCCCATACGAATTTATGCCCTAACTTGGAGAAAGTGAAGATATATATATATATATATATATATATATATATATATATATATATATATATATATATATATATATATATATAATATATATAATATATATAAGAGAGAGAGAGAGAGAGAGAGAGAGAGAGAGAGAGAGAGAGAGAGAGAGAGACCTTCAATTGAAACCCTGGTCAATTCCGAACCTTCCATCAATGATCGGAGGCAATAATCAAACCATGCTTCTTGATCTAGGTCTTGGTAGGTTTAATTACATAAATCTCACAATAGTTTGTATTTGTATAGGATTAGTGTCTTTTCCTAAAACTCTAACTATAGAAGTACGATTAGGTTGGGCAAAACCCTCTTGAAGTGTAGACTATTCTCCTAGGTCCCCTTTTATCAACCTTTGAGGGTGAAAGACCATGATGTTTAATTGATTAAATAGAAATCTATATAATAATCATGCTTATATCCCTTTATTATTGTAACCTTAATATTAATGTTGTTAATAGTCAGCATGTTTCATGAAATGCTTGATCAATATGATATTTTCTTTATTAGAACTTGATTATAGCTTTATCAATATGATATACATTGGGTTGACATGTTTTATGTACTTGTGTTATTAATATGACTATTGATATATGCGGGTTAGTGTTGACGTATCCTGGATTGTGCTTTATTCATATTGTCATAAAATTGATATATTTGGTTGTATTAATATATTGTTGTAATATTAGTGTTATGTAATTGATAAATTAAATTATTATTGTGTTGGGTTGAGCTTTCCTAATCGTTTGAGCAAATGATGGTTGCCCTGGGTTGGGCAACTTAGACTTATACGATCGATCGATGTTGAACACGGACGACTGACAGTAGTTGGAATTACACGGAATATTTTGTGTTCATTGTCGATTTTGTTTGGAGTTCTCCATAGCTAATCGGATCAGTCTAATATATGACTCGATCATTCTTATGCTTGGTGATATTATGATACTATAAGGAATTTTGGATACCACTGTTACCAGTGAATAAGGTCTATTCATAATCGTTAATGCGTTACGATCCACCAAGACTCAAGAGCCAGGCACGATCGTATGGGACACCGTGTGCGAGTTATTGGCCTATTTACCATATTGACAAAATATAGGATTCGGACTCCTTGCATAGCAGATCTTTATAAATCATTGGCTAGAATTTCGAGGTAATCCATGTGGAAGTCAGTTTTCGTGATCTTCGGCCGAGAATGCAGATAGACCTGATTGAGGTCGGGTCAGATCCCATAGAGAGTGGGTTCAGCTGTCCCAAAGTAGTCCGAGCTAGGTCACAACCGAAGTCAGTGTTGCATCCATCTAAGGGTGGGTCTCGCTGACATGAGGTGAGTTAGCTTGCTTCACATTGCAGCTGATTAGTAAATGCCTCAACCTTATGCCTATAGGTCGAGCTCTCCTTTCCCCGTACTTAGTCAAGGAGGCCGAGCTCGACCTCCTCCACTATACTTGGTCGAGGAGGTCGAGCTCAGCCTTTCTCCATACTTGGTTGAGACAACGAAGGTTTAGTCACTAGATCACATCGGTCCCTTGTTTGAATTGTTGACCTAGCCTGTCAATAGTAGGTTGGTCTATTTTCCCTATAACATATATGAAATTGTTTGTTTTATAATGCTATCATTGCTTATGCCTTGTTGTGTTGATAACATGTGTAACTTATGATAATGATTTCACTGAGTTGATCTCCAACTTGCAATGATGTTTTAAAACACCAACTAGATGATTCCGTCGACATACGTACCTTAGAGACGGATGTCTATGAAGAGTACATGGACTTCGTACATGAGTTCTCGTATTTTCAGTCATTGGGCGAACAGTAGAGGGCTAGCGTAGTTGATCACCAGAGTTGTGTTGTGATACTTTGGGGTAGGAACTATATACTTTATCACTCTTTTTGGACATGTATACTAGGTCCCCAATTAGATAGACTCTATGAGATGTTTGTTTGTATGGATGTATATTTTAGATGTTCATCTTATATACACTTTTAGTTGGATCCATTTATACTGTTAGCTTAGCTTTTTCTTCTTCTCTTCTTCTTCTTCTTTTTTTTTTTTTTTTTTTTTTTTTTGATTAGCTTGTTAGTACACCCATTGTTAGTTCACACTTCACTGTTAGCCTCCCCCACTAGCTCTTCTTCTTCTTCTTTTTTTTTGGAAAGATCACTTAATTATAATTAAGAGAGCAAAGAAACAAAAGAAGAAGAAGGGAAGCTGAGAAAGCAAGCTCATCTAAACTCCGAGAAACAAAAGATTACATCCCTTAACACTGTCTACACAAGTGGCCAATTCAATGATAGTGCGTTTGGCCTTACTAGCTACACTCTCAGCTAAGTGCTCCCTGTCCTGAAAACAAAACTGCAATGTCAATACTTGAATGCTAATTAACTGCAAGACAAAACTGACACCTGAAATATTGAGGATCGAGTTTGTGCTTAACACCCAAAATTCAAAGTGTCATGATCAAATCTTAGAAATTTTTTGTGAGTTTTCCATCTAATGTGGGGCTCATTATATCAACAATCTAGATTACAAAAAGATTATCCCAAAATGTTGAAACTTAGGAGCCACCCCACCCAACATTACTCAATAACATTCTTTGATGCATGTGTTCCATCTGAAAAGTGATGGGCCTTGGTTTAAAAAAAAATGGTGGCGAGTCATCCATCACACGTGGCATGGAGCAGATATCTAAAAGTTTGGGCCCCATAGCGCGTGGAGAAAATATCTAAAATTTTATTGATTAATCAATCCTAGCCATTCAATTAGTCGCTATCAAAACAATGGTTAAATATAAAATATTGAGTAGTCCAAATTTAGGGGAAAAAATAAAGTTTGTAATGTTTAGTTTTTGCTCCATCAAGAGTATAATCAGTAATTTAGTCGGTCTAGATTTGCCATTTATCTATTCCATATGGATGTAATTTAAATGGTCGCCATCATTTTTCAAGGGTGCAAAATTAGTTCCATTGAATAATTGTGAAAATCCAGTTGGATGGAGCATCCAAACACCACCATAGTTGATAAATCACATTCGGATTGTTGAAAGCAAGGAAACTAAAATAATCAATGGCCAACTAAATGTGTACTACTTAATGTATGGGTATTTTCACACGGGACTCGAGTGAGGTGGTGAGATGCACGGGCACATTCGAGATGGGCGTCCGTGTGAGACAGGTGGCTCATGTAAAGCGAAATCCATGTAAAGTAGGGCCCATGAGGAGAGCTCGGGCTAGGTCATAACTCATGAAATGTGAGGCCTAGATTATAAGATAAAAGAATTAATTAATCATGCTCTATCAATTCGAACTTTTATAACAAGTGGCTAGTTATCTACTTTTCATGCGTAAAATAAATATTGTTGACCAGGTATCATTGCAATTGAAGACACTACCTGAATAATGTCATTGTACCTGGCCCTCAATGAGGGCAACCACTTCAGTAGTCCATGGACGTACCAAACCTGGCTTTTTATTTATGATACTCGGAGTTGGGACACTGAATTTTAAAGGCTGAGTAGTATTTTTGTAATTTTGGAAAATCAATGGAGCAAAAAATAAAAATAAAAATAAAAATGCGATTTTTTATATTTTATTTATTTATCTGCATCAGTAAATAAAGTTCATGTGAATGTGGACCCCACGCACTGGTTATCCAGAGATAAATCAAAGCTGTACGAGTCTATCAAAAGCTGTCCTCTTTTTTCTTTTTTTTTTGTACAATGGGGACCTTTTATGGTCTCTGTCTAGGTGTTGGATAAGTGGGCCCCACAAAATAAGGGGAGATATTTCTCCCTTTATGTGGGTCCCATTAAGGGAGGGCAAGATCCAATGTTCGCGCATGCCTTTGGTAGACCATGATCATCGATACACATGCACACAATCACTGAATGCATGGCATACATTTCATCGAAGAATCCGAACCGTTCAAATGGGGGGGTACACTGTAGATACGTCATAAACCAAGAATCACATGAATGGATTGCTATAATAATCCGATAATTGAACAGAAAAGGGATACTAACAGGAAGTATTCAACGGTCTGAATTAATTAAAAAGGAATCTAGTATTAACAAACGGTTAGGATCGTCCAATCAGTCTAATTCTAAAAAAAATTATCCATCACAACAATTTGGACGGTTTGGATTGTAATATAATGTGCCGCGTATACAGCTTTGAAGTGCATATGCATAGATCATCATGCCGTTCATTTCATCATTGAAATTAGACTTTTAATATGCGGACATTGTTTAGTAATCTTCACAGAAATTGTAGTATTTGAAGACCATAACTTTTTAAGGTGGGGTCTATCCATCATGCCAACGGTGGGCCACAGTCCTACTGCAAATGTGGCAGTAATCTATCACTTGGGACCGTCCATCTCATTGCCCTTATTGAGGATGGAAAATGATTCAAAATATACATAGATCGGATGGTTGTATTCATCTGATCAGTGGCCTTCAAATCAACGGTGGAAAACAGAACTGGTGAACAGTCAGCAATCAGTGCTGGAAAGGAAAGAAGTATTCATGGATTAGAATGCCAAATGACTGATTAATGACACATTAACCATACATGATAGGGCCCACATGGGGAAAACCATGATAGATACATCACACTATCACACTGCCACGTGTACTGTGGAGATTTGGATCTACCACTTCCGTGATTACTGTAGCATCTTCCATCTTACAGATTTCTACCTACCTTCTTATCCTACCCGGATTGATCCTTAGAAAGATCTGGACCGTTCAATTTCTCAATACGACCATACAGAAGCTATGGTCCTATAATCATGCTTTGATGATAATCCTGACCTTTGACTCTTGTACTTTAAATATTAGCCAAATTCATCTTTATAGCAATGTTTCCCATGCTGGCCTGGATAGCATGGAATCCAGAATATGAACGGTTAAGATCATCATTTGAGATCATTTGAAATGTAGTGGAGGTGACAATGTGGCCCGGACCTTAATGTTTGTGTTTAATCCACTCCGTCCATCTGTTTCATTAGATCATCTTAGAGAAGATCCCAAATGTGAAGAAGATTTAAAACTCAAGTGGGCCATACATGGAAGTTTTGTACCTATATATATATATATATATATATATATATATATATATATATATATATATATATATATATATATATATATATATATATATATTTGCATCTTAGGGCCCCACTCATCCGATCATATGCATTTCATTATCACCAGACAAAAAATTCAGCCTATAAATCATTGAATATGTTATAAGTGAATTTGGATGTATTTGTGTGGTGTGATTTATTTTGTTTATGGTGTGGGCCACCTAATAATTGTATCCACCTTATTTTCTGTTCAATTAATCATCATGGTGGGGTGCATCTTTTAGACGTCTTGGATATCATACACATGCCAAATGGGCCCCACAATTCTTGTTTTCAACAGTTTCTGAAGTAAAATAAATGAGATTTTGGTAATATCGATTAGTACAGGAATTATTTGGTAATAAATGAACTTGGACCGTCCATCTACGGTTAGAATCCTTTGATCAGTTACCATGGTTTTTTTTGTTTTTTTTTTTTTTCTTTTGT
Organism: Magnolia officinalis; assembly: GCA_021015155.1. Classification (NCBI taxonomy): domain Eukaryota; kingdom Viridiplantae; phylum Streptophyta; class Magnoliopsida; order Magnoliales; family Magnoliaceae; genus Magnolia; species Magnolia officinalis. The sequence continues at coordinate 30,111 of JAJHSJ010001929.1, read as the reverse complement.
TACTCTGTCATTAACGGCAGGGAAGCTCCATGTGGATAGTGCTACGGTGTCACCATCTCTATGCCACGTGTACGGACGTCGAATAAAGTGCATCTAAGAAAATCTTTTACCATTTTAAAATAAATAAAATAGCATATAGTTTTTCGTAAAAAACTCCAGTGCTAGTTCATCGCTATTTTCAAATTGGTGGTGACTGATCCTTCTTACACGTGTACTGCTATCCAGACCATCCAAGTTTAGGGGCACATTATAAATGAATGGTTGAAATTAAAGTAGTGAATGAACCAACTTCAAAGAAAAACGATCATTTGTTTAATATATCTTCTTTTAGATACCAACATCAGGACAGAGGTTTGGATGGCTTAGATTTCTCTAAAACTATGCCATGTGTAAGGTGTATGAGCCACCATTTCTAAAACGGTGGTGAAACTATCCAGAGACTCCAACCAAACCGAAAAGGCACGTTCGTTGGTGGGCTTCTCGTGCAAGCGATGGTGACCTTGGCTCTGCAATGACAGGGAGGATGGTGTAGCCCACCATCAGGTGAGAGTGGTTGGTTCTTTCCTTACTTGGATTAAAAGCTCGTCATGGGTTGGGCGTGAGGTGGGCCGTCCCTCACCACTGTTAATTCGATTAACGGCGTGGATTAAATCGTGAGGGTGCAGCCAACGATATTTGTACCTGAATTCACGTTTCCATTAAAGTAAAAAAGCTAAAGGACGTACTAAGTGCTGAGCGATTCGCACGTGGACAGATTGGAAGCCGTACACGTGCGAATACGACACTCATGTTCAGTATCTGGACCATTCATTAGATAAGAAACCAGGATAGAAGTTCCTGATGAGAAATGTCATTCAAATTTAGAGTTGGGCACGAGACGAACTTGACTCGTTAGACTCATTTACATCCTACTCGATCCGATCCGAGTGGGTGAGTTGATTGAATCGAGTTGTCTTCAACAAATCCGAACTCAAACCGAGTTGAGTTCGAGTCACCTAATAACTCAGACTCGACTCAACTCAAATCCAACTTGATATTGATTCAACTCAATTCACAGTTCAACTTATATATAGATCTCACATTTCATATTTGAAATGCTTTGTAGCCTATATAAAGGCTGCAATTCAGGCAAGTGAATTTAAGCTTTGGGTGGTGATTTCAGCTTGTGAATACTTGCGGCACCCGATCAGACTCAGTGCCGATTTGACTCGATTTGGTACTTTTGACCAGGTTGGACTTGGTCTAGATTAGTCCAGGTAAAACTCAAACTCAAATCCAGTCAGAAATGCTGGGCTTGGGACCCAGCTTGTTCAAGCCCGAATCAAGTCAGGCTAACCTTAACTTGATCCACACCTAGATCCATAGCTCAAGTGTTAGATTGAGTGAAAGATACTTCGTTTCAACACTGAGGTCTCGACATCGATTCCCTAGTGAGGGTGGCTAACAGTGAAGTGTGATCTGACAGTGGGTGTACTCGCAAGCTTATAAAAAATAAAAAACCCTAACTTGATCTGACTCAGACTCAATACCCAACTTTATTCAAATCCATCCACGAAATGGGTCCACTGAAAAAGATAATCTGCTTTGGCTGTTCTGCTGAATTTTCCTTCTTTACTTTTTAGACTAGAACATTGTATGCTCCTTAGCCAAACTTGATGGGTGGTCTATATCACACACGTGTGACACATGGGCACGTGTACCATCAACCAGCCACTTCATTTGTTTTGGTTCGCATGGCATTGGTACTTCCAAAAGGAGATATTTCCACAGTACCCACAACTGCATTTGTCAACTTCACGGGCCATCCGCCACTCTCACAAGTGGGCCCCACACCACCTCAGCTGGTTAGCCTATACTGGACACGTGTATATCATTACTATGCTCGAGTCTGCACAAGTAGAAGCCATGGTTCAATGATCCAAACCGTTGATATTATCTGCCTCACTATATATGCCCCATGTACTAAAAATCTCCCAGGCTGGAAGATCACAGCCATTGAATTGTTGTCCTCTATTCGATTGAATCTGTACCGTTGGCCAACAGTTGAAGGCTACGATTTAATCTTGCATACGTTGATGAAGAATCCATCCACAGTGGGACCCACCATGTGATGATTCAGACTGTTCATCTAGAATGCCCACCATAAATCAGCTTCTTCTAAGAGATCACCATTGTCTACGCAAAAGTGAGCTATGATCAACGGTTTAGATTGCAATACATGCATGGTTAGAGAACTTTTATGAACAGTTAGGTCGCCACGTGGTTGACAGCTGGGCATGCCTCTCAGCATTTTAGCCAATTTACGAAAATGGGCGGTGTCATTTACTTTAAAAGTGATGTACCTCGTCTGACGTCCACTCCATTCATTTATTATGTAGTCTCCTGAATTTAAAACTAAGTAGACGTAAAACTTAAGTGGGCCACACTATAGAAAATAATATTGATTAAATGTCTATCATTGAAATCCTCTTACACCCACTAAAATTTTGAATTTAAAACTAAGTAGATTTAAAACTTAAGTGGGTCACACTATAGAAAATAATATTGATTAAATGTCTACCATTGAAATCCTCTTGGACCCACTAAACTTTTGGATTATACTGACACTTCTGCTGTCCTTTTATCTATGTGGAAATCACATTAAGGATGGTTTGAATGGCATATAAACGTTATGGTGGACCTTAGGAAGGTTTCAACGGTGGCAGTCTTTATTCCCATTATTTTTGGGCCGTGGCAGGAGCTTAAAACTGATAGACATGTTTGTTATCACTGAGGAAGAGGATTTGCTGGTGTACCACACACCAACTATACAGCTTATTATATTGTAACGCCCTGAAATTCGGGGGTCGAGTATGAACTCAACTCCCGAGTTCCAACGCATCACTTATGCAACATACACAATGTCGGTTAAATGTTGTCTGAGTTAGCGCAATAAACATGAATGAGATTAAACCAAAACAGTAATTCATACTCCAGTTCAATTGCATTTAAAAACAGCGGAAGACTGAAATTTTATATACAAGTATGTAAAGTAACAAAATTTTCTGAACTTCAGAGTATGAGTACTAGCTGAGCACCAATATACATGTAAAGTTTGTAAATTAAAAACCCAAAATACATCCTCAAAAGAGGCCCCAAAAGTCCCGCGATGCAGCCGGCCTAGGCGTAGCCGTCAGAATACTGCATGAAAGAGAACTCCTCCTGGTCCTCATCAACGTCAGGCTCTGGCTCCTGAACCAAGGCGCCCTCTAACCCTGCAACAGAGTCTGGTTGGTGTGTACAACACCGTCCCGTAACGTGGGAGTGAGTAGCTAACTCAGTGGAACAATAATGCATAAGTTAACATGTTATCAAATCAACCAAGCAGTAATGATAAAGCAGTACAAATCAAGCATTTCTAACTACTCTTGTTAAATGCAAAAATGATATGACATGATGCTGTATGCCCTTGCCAAACCACCCTCAAGCGACATCATCTTACGTTCGCGAATGCTTAACTCCCTCAGTGCGCCACATCTACAAAGCACATGCGGTGCGATGATGTTCATGATTACCAAGTTATTATTAGTCCATTTCAACCAGCAGTATTGAGAAACTAAGGTACCTCCCTTGTATCATTCCCAACATGATCCATTCTAGGGTCGTCAATCCTAGTTATTCTCATACGATGTTATGGTTTGAGAAGCTTAGTGATGGCATCGCAACAGGTTCGTCACCCGTCAGCGCGGATACAGATCTCACCGTATGCGGCTCAATTGCTGGCCATCAGCTCGAGTACAGGTCTCACCGTACTCGGCTCAATCACTAGCCGTTAGCTCAAGTACAGGTCTCACCGTACTCGGCTCAACTCACACTCTAGTTACTGTGAAAGGCTCGTGGCCAATCACAGATACTTAAAGTACACTCGATGATACCACGGAGGACTCGTCGCCCGTCAGCACGAGCACAGATCTCACCGTACTCGGCTCTCGCCGAAGTATCGACAGCTCGAATACAGTGTCCCATACCACCGTATTCGGCTCACGAGATAGTTGCGCAATGGTCACTACGGGGAGGCACATGGCCCCAGCATAGGCCGACAGCTCGACCACGGTGTCCCATACCACCATGCCCGGCTCATGCGTCTTAGCGGATCTAGGTACCATGGTTAAACAGGAATCACCACTGGTAAGTTTGGTACCCTAGGTTCAAGCAGTAGCGACCAAACAAGGTGAACACACAACTACACTTCGGTTCAAGTGGCGAGCCTGACTAGCTCGAGCGCACCACAAGTTGAGCGATATGGAGCGCAAAAGCACTCCGCGTGGCCAACCACTATCGCCAACCGAAGTACGACTCGGGTTCGCCGGACCCGTCCTTTGTGGCGACATGAATCTCAGCCACAATCACAAGTCTGGTACCGAGTGTTTGGACTATAAACATAGTCCCAAACTCAAACAGTTTTCATCGCTAGCATGTGAAGTAAAGCATGGTAAACAAGCAATACAAGCATGTTAGTCGGCATGTTATAAAGCATAAAGTAAGACATGAAGTAAAGCATGTTACAAAGCATGTTGAGAAGCATGTTATAAAGCATATTGTAATGCATGTACTGAAGCACTATCCCCATAGGGATAGAATTGTGTGTGCACTACAATTAAGTGGTTGCGGTGAACCACCGCATGGAGGGGATCCTACATGTCTCTAAGGGAGTTGGAGAATCCATATCAGCGCCTATCTAAGGCACTAGTACATGCACATGTACACCTACATGCACATACACAAACACTTAGAATACACGTTTCCAACATACACGACGTATGTTAGGCAAGTTCGTGATTGGGTTGTCCCTAAGCCCCGAGAGTATTTTTCCCGCGTATATCGTATTCATACAGCAAATAATCATTACAATTACATATCCAAAATCCGCACGTATGCGGGATTTCTAGAATACGCAATTTCGACATACACGGCATTTACACATGAACATATATTTTCGCGATCTCTTTCGCCAAACTAGTATTTTATCCACACATGATATAATCAAACATTAAATAAACATGTCAAACATTTTCTCAACAAAAATACGTATACGGTATTTCTACGTATATCAAGAGTATGTAAAATTCCATAATCTTTATCGCTAATCGAAACAGGAAACGGAAAGCACTTTGTACATGTGCATTTGCATGCAGATCATGAATCTATCATTATCTGCCATTGAAAGCGTGGAAAACCGTAACTTATACGCTTAAAGTCCTCACCTCAGCCCTTGGAATTCCAACGAATCAGCAAGAAGGTTGGTGCTTCCGTATACGGGAGTTTCTTAGCCTAAAGATCGCATTCGATTAGTCTTTCCTTAACCTATCACTAATCAGGCTCAAATCAGACCTAGGGTTAGGGTTTCTTACCTTCAAATGGGGTGGAAACCGCCGGGAAATCTCTTGGAATAGAGCGGTGTAGGCCGTGGGAGAGGTGGAAGCAGCAGGAGGAAGATCGGCTTCGATCTCCACAAGTTTCTCTCTCTTTTCTCTCTTTCTCTCTTAGGGTTTGAACCCAAATTCGTATGGCTGTGAGAGGGGCTGTTCTAAGCCCCTTTTATAGCCAAAAACCTCTCCAAAACAGACTCAGGTTCAAGGGTGACTGCTTACATAGGCATTTCGCCACTTTCCAAGCTCAAAAGGGGTGTTCTGGTGGCCCTCTTTGAGCCAAACGTCAGACTTAAGCTCACCCACTGCGGATCTACGTGGGATTACGTTTTCGGCTCGATCGGATTTCCAGATCGCACGTGGCGGACCACTTTCAGTTCAACGGTCCGTGGGCCACGATCGGAATTTCTGAGTACATGTAAATGTTCCTGAAATTTTTCTTAATCCGAGGGTGTAATTTGGTATGATTCCGACGGTCATGTTGCTTAATACTGACGCGCAACCGAAATGTGCCAGATCACTATTCCAGATATTTTTTTCTTGGATGGAAATAGTGTTTTTCACACTCCCTCGCTCCGGAGTGAAAATAATGGCCGTGGGACATCGGAATCACCTGATTTTTGAGATGATTGTCAAGCCCAGTGGGGCGGTCCTGGTTCCTTAGCTTCGTGTTAATCGGACTCCCGATGTGCGATCTAGACCTCATACGAAGTTTCGTTTCAGTCCCGAGAGCAGACGGGTAATGAGTTTGGCTCTAGACTTTAGGGTAACCTAGAGTCACCAATTCTGCAAGTTTTGGGTCTTGCAGATCATATTTAAAGCGATCCCAACGGATTTCATGATTTACCGAGTTTAGTACTTAGTTAACTTTGTTAAATTTCTAAAGGATTTAATCCTATGTGATTTCTGGTCGAGGTGGTACTCGGCCCAATGTACGGAAATTTCAGGTTGTTACATATATCTATGCTGTTTATCTATTTTTCTAGATCATTTTAGAGCATTAGACAAAAAATGAATCATATCCAAAGCTCAAATGAACCACACCAAAAATAGTAACGAGGATAATGATTTTCAACATTAAAAATTTCGTAGGGCCCATCATAATGTTTATTTTCCATCCAATTTGTGAATAAGGTCACAAATACATAGATGAAGAGGAAACACAAATTTCATGTTGATCTGAAACTTCTGTGACCCCCGAAAGGGTTTTAAAGGTAGATGTTTAATCCCCCATTGCTTTTTGCAGTGTGGTCCAATTGATCTTTAGATCTATCTTATTTTTTAGCTTAAGCCTTAAGATGAGTTCATCAAATGGATGGACGGTTTGGATATAACACAGACCTTATGATGGGACCCATGAAACTTGTTGACGTCAATACACCAACTATATAGCAGGTGTGCGGTACACCAGCCAATCCGCTTCCTCATACTCAATACTAGAGGATGCACCGACAGGATTTGATTTGACGGCAGTCCGCAGGCAACTATCAAATATGAGTCATATAAAACAAGTTTTAAAGTTGTTCAATGGAAATGAATTGCATAGTCAATTATGCTTAAACTCGGGAGTTTCCACACCCGGTCAAGGGTTCGAGTATCCATAGGTGGTGAAATCCCACTATGGCGTGAGTGTGAGTGTATGTGTGTGTATAAAAAAAAAAAAAAAAAAAAAACTCTATAGGGATCACCATAGTTGTACATGTCTTAACCATTCCATTCATTAAATTTTCCATATCATTTTAGGGCATGAGCCCAAATTTTGAAATATTTCCAAAGCTGAAGTCCCTCACAGAAAATAGTGGGAATAATGATATCTGTCATTGAACATTTATAAGGTTTCTAGTTATGTTTATTTGTCATCCAACATATTTATAAGATCACATTGACATAAATAAAAGGAAAACACAAATATCAGCTTGATCCAAAACTTTTGTGGCCCTCCAGAAGTTTTCAACGTAGACATTTAATCCACACAGTTTACTATGATGTCATCCACTTGAACTTTAGATATGCTTCAATTTTGAGCTCGTGTCCTAGAATTATCAAAATGGATGGATAGAGCGGATAAAAGACATAAATCACAATGGGCCCCCACAAAGTTTACTCCGAGCATACAAAAGTAGGGAGTACTCAATCCATATTTGCTCAATACATGCTAAACTAATTATCGTTGACAATAGCTTATTGTCCAATCAAATTCTTCCACATCATCCATATATCCTAATGGGTGGAAGATATCACTAGGGCATGTTTGTTTTTCAATTCATGGGGTAAATGGGGGGTGTAAATAGGCAATTATTAATCACCCCTCTATTTATCTTTGGCAGCCGCCCATTGACAATGACTTGACGTTGACCGTGGGTTGAAACTGAGGAAAGGAAGATATTTTAGTGGGGCTCGCTTTTATGTGTGTGCTTGATCCATGCTGTTCATTTGATTTTCCCTCTCATTGTAGAACATAAGCCAAAAAAGAGGCAATTTCAAAACTTAGGTGGACCACACCACGCGAAACAGGGGGAATTGGAAGCTTACCATTCATTTCTTCTATGGTGCCATTAGAAGTTATGGATCAAGCTTATTTTTATATTTTCCCTTCATCCATGTCTGTATGACATTGTTATCGGTTTGGATGGCAGGCATGCATCCATGTGAGTCCACTTGAGCCTTGTATCTACCTCATCATACACACGCATGAGGATAAGCCTCACAAAATGTGCCACGATTTTCGAGTTAAAACTTACAACCGCTTTTTTTTTTTTTTTCAAGCATATGTAAAAAAAAGAAATAATTACCCATTTACAAGTTATTTACATTATATGTAGAAAAACAAACAGTCCCAAAAGAGAAGTAGTACCTAACCTATCTATATCTAAGTGTAGTAATTTATTCCTGAGAATGTCTCAAGTCTAACTACAATCTAACCAACAACAACAAAAAATATATTTACATACAATCTTTTATGTGTGTAAGATATCAAACCCATCCAATAGATTGGCCCAATCACAAGGAGCATGTTTTATACAACTCATATACATCCGTTCATTGAATGGACCACACTTGTGTTTTGCCATTTATCAATGGTTTGAGCATTGATGAGTGGATAGGACTGACTTTTGCACCAAGCCATCTTGCTGTTAGGGAAAACTATTAAAAGGTTTGTATGTTAGGTGCATTTAATACTTAATAGCTTGGAAGTTATCATATGGTTGGATTCTAACTTATATAGTACAACGGTTGAACTTGAGACATCCTCTTTCTTTAAATGGTACTGGTGAGTTATCCACCAAACACGTGGCATAATCTGCATCAATTGAGACCGTCGAATCATGGCCCAAGGCTCCTGGAGCATATACTGAAGTATACAGTGATCAGGAGACTATCTTAACCGTCCAGTTGAAATCCATTGGAATGGTTGGTTAAGAAGAAAATTGTCAGCCGTCCAATTTCAATATACAATATTGGAAATGATGATTAGATCTTTTCTCTGAAAAATAAAAAAAGGCACACTAATGTACAAAGAAGCTGATGGTTGAAAATGATTTCCTTACTAGCCGTCCATTTGTTTCGCATAATGTGGCCTGCCTGAAGTGAGAAATGGACCTGATTTTTAAACCGTTGGATCTAATCAGTGTACCCACTTGATGGAAAGCTCAGATTTTTCGTAAATATTGCATGTTGCCACGTGGGTCTGGGTGCGGATGGGGAAGGGCTTTCACACGCGTGTAGAATTAGCACCTCCCAATGCAATGGCTATCACAATCGTGTCGCATGTCTATGATTATCTGAACCGTTCATTTAGTGGGCTCCACCATCCATTAGCATATAACTAAAAACTGACTTGATCGGACTATCCTAGCCGTTTAATGAATGAGCCTTTTCTAATTGAACATAAAGATTGCCATCCTTTGATGTCCATTTGTATACCTTAGATCGAAGGTTTAAGATGGTCCGTACAATTTAATTTTTGACTATTAGCTATTGGATATACCAAATGAACGGCTCGATCTTGCATGGCACGTGCTTCCAGAGACGCTGGGTGGACCCCGCATCAGAAAAATCGAGAGATGATACAGTAGATACAGAAAAACCCAAACATGGTATATCCATCTCTCTAAAGTACACGTGGCAGCGAGATATGAAAATCTGGTCCGTCCATATACATGATCCTGTCAGGGACATTTTATATCTGAATGCTCAAACCTATTAGAGAATTCTATCCATCTGATCTGTGTCCATTGAACTGACGGTTGAAAACAAAAACAGTTAGCAGTGGGAAAAGCTATAGAAAAAGTAATGGATATGATTGTGTAATAGTTATGATTTCTTAACTATAAACCGTTCGTGCTGGGACCATGGATATGGGTGGACCCGATTTTCACACAAACCTGCTACCTGTACTTATGGAGATGGATCCACCGTATTCCAGTCCTTCCGGATCTACCGTACCATCTCCATCAGAAACTATTATAACGGTCGACCGCGCAAGCCGTTGGGAAGTCCATTGTCATCTTGACTACGGGGAGATGATGCGGTATAGCGGGACGAACCGAACATGGTACAGCCGTCTGTCGACAGTACACGTGGCAGATAAATTTACCAATCAGAGCTGTCCATCTAGTGGGCCCTATCATGGATGGATTACATTTCATAAATCACGCCTTTTAAATTATCCAATCAACCGTATTTTCTCACCTTTCGGTGCTGAATGTTTTGACTGTTAAATACTTTTGCTCTCTGCCGTTATTTCATGGACACTGATCGGGTGACTAGAATCATCAAATTTTGGTTTTTTTCCTCTAGTATTTTCCATCTGAAGTACTTTTAACATGATGGACGGCTCAAAATAACGCATTTTTCTCCGTGAGTGCTCGTGAGAGATGGCTCTACCATATTCGGGTTCTTCTGGTTGTATGTTATCATGGAAACTGATAACTATACCTCATGATTTTGATAACAACACCCCTTTTTCTGCTTTTGTAACAAAAATACTATACTTGTTGGTCTATTATAATACCAAAGAGTAGAAAAAGGGGGCATTTATTAAAAAAACACACGGTTTACGTGTCATTTCCTTAAAAGAAACGGTCAGGATGCTTTTAAAAGTTGATGGCCACGCGGAGAAGAAGGAAAAGAAAAACGGAAGGAAATAAAGAGAAGCTGGTAAAATCCCAGCCGCATGTTTACTTGGATAAATCCAAGCCGTTGGTTATAAGCAAATAGATTTTCAAAATTCCATAAATACCCCTTCTTTAGAGCCGTTGCGATGGATGATACATATCTGATCCCATGTTAAGTAAGCATGCGAGCAGGCGTTTCTGCCAACGTGTCACACGTGTTGGATATACGATCCGTAGAAAGATTGGGCTCCATCACGAAGATCGTTTGGGATGAAGATCAATCTAATCCATTCATCACGTGGGCCACACATAGACTTTGGGTATGATCAACGGTAGTCCTTTGATTTACCTGGTGTTGCTTACGTAATCAATGGATCAACGTGAATCTAACGGCAGATGATCTTCATTGTCGGGACTGCCTTTTTAACGGATAGGATTTCTTACACGTGAGACACGTTGGCGAGAAAGGCCGTGTAGCATCTTAAGTTACCATGCTGTGAATGTATTTGATCATTCGTGATCATGTCTGCATAAGCTCAATGTAACGGCTCATTAGAAAACGAAGGGAAGAAAAAGCGTAAAAGCTATTGACCGTGACAAGGGCCCTTTATAACCAGTTTCCGAGATCCTGGCCATTCATCAGGTGGGCCCACCGTGAAAATGAGGTCTACTCATCATGGAGCCACACATATTAGAGAAAAGACGATCCTTTAGACAAAAGGACCAGCGTCCACGTCAACAAGCGTGGCCTGCATATGTGCGGACCAGCTGGACCTTTGGGCCAAGGCACGTTCATTAGGGCCGTCAATGGGCCGAGCTTGAGGTAGGTCTCGACCCGGATTTTGAACTGTTTCACGTTGTGCCGTGGGGCCGACCCTATTCAAAATTCTGATTTTTCAGGCCCGAGCCCGGCCCATTGATACTTCTAACATTCATTGTGGGCCCTTCTCTTGGTCTCGAATCCGGCCACGTGAAATACGTGTGTGGTTTGTGGGTATGCTGGAATTGATTGGGTCCAATTAACCATTTGTCTATTCAACCAATGCCAATTCAACCAAATGTCACATAAGATATAAAGTGATTTGTGGAGGTGAGGGCTTTTCCTTAATAAGTTCATTTTTTTCCTTAAGAATTAAGGACTTTTAAATGTGTAATAATTGTGTGGTTAAACAGAGATAGATGGAAGATGAATACAGAAATAAATGAAACTTATCACTACAGTGGGATTATTAACTAGCTGAGAGCAGCACAATGCTTCGTGGAACTAGGTACTGATAAGCAAGGTAAAAATAATGCCAAGAATTATAATTATGGTCGACCTAACATATGAATATAGGCGAACAATTCCTAAGGCTAAGATTTTTCTTCTAGTCCATCACACGGGTACAAACGCAAAGGAATTACAACTACTGGTTACACTTAAAGAACATTGTGTTGATTGATAATTTTTTGAATTTTAAAATATGATCATGAACCATTATCTTTGTATCTGCCTAGACTCTTCGGATTAATTGTGAGAATAATCACTCGTCCACGTGGCACCTTGGCATGTAACCAATTATAAAGAAGTGGTTGCCTTTTCTCAATCTTATTTTACTTTCGTCAAATATCCAATACGCCCTTACAATACTGACGTACGTATACCCGATGGTTACCGATGCTTATCTAGAGATTGCATAAACAACGATACTCTTCGAAAATATGACCTATATTCTCAATTTCTGTTGTGTTTAAAAAATATCGCATATGCTACCTAACTTATTCCAAGCCGTTGATCTAATTCTATCATATTTTAGTACAAACATCCTCGAAATGATAGTTCAAATCTCACAAGCATACCACCTTTTCAACTTAGATCTGCAAAATATTTTGAAATGAGTTTAAGAAGAAGGAAACCGATGGTATCTATGATTGTAAGGCGGTTCACTCATCAGGTGTACACACATTTTTAGAAAAAATGGACGGTTGGAAAACAGTTATCAGCAACCCAGATGTGTGGCCCATCCAATGAGTAGACTGGCCTGATTCTTGGGTCATCTTTGGCCCGACATGATGGATGGCCCAGATCTCACATGCATGCCACATTGTCAGTCGGCATATCTCATCTCAGTTCAGATCTATCTTTTGAAATGGATTACAGGTGGACACCGTCATTTGCTGGCAAAAATGGAAAAGGTCACATTACAGAGGTTTTCTAATTCCACACACGTGTAGATCCGTACACGTCCACATGTGGGCACGCGCGCGTGTGAGATCTGAAACTCCCATAAGTTTAGATCATCTCCATACAAAGTGCGCCACAGCGTACAAAGTAAATTGATGGCTATCTTTTTTTCTAGCCGTTGATTTATTTCAGTAATGCTGTGGCCCACCTTAGCTGTAAAATGGCCTTTTTTTTTTCCAGAAGATCTAAGCAGTTGAGATCACATGATGAAACGCCCATATCTCACACATGTATATCCCATTATGATACATACGTCCACGTGTACGCGTGCGAAATTAGCAAACCGGCACAGAACATCCATGCTTGCAATGATGATGTATTGAATATGGGTCTGATCAGAGGTCCCTATCCAACCAATTCTCTTCTCAGTGGGACCCACAACCTACTTCTTCATCTACACCACAACCTACTTATCATGATGACATATGCTTGCTTTTGGGAGATTGTATACAATGTTCAGCCGAGAAAATTGCTTATTTTCTCGGTCGGCCATCAACTACAGTGGAGCCAAAATTCTGTCGATCTAACCGTTCATCTGGTGGGCCTCATCATGTATGGATGGATATCCAAAAGAGTTCCCCGGAGAAGCTCAGTTATTCGAACAGTGGATTGGGTTAGAAAGTGGATAACCTGTCCAACTATTGGACACCAATTGACGGTTCAGATCATCCAGCGGCAGAGATTTACGGGAGCTTCGCCAATTAAATATGTGGCCCACCAGATGAACGATCTGGATCTCTTAAAGTTGGGTCCCTCTGCTATTGGTATTTGACTGTTTGTCCCAGGGAAACACATATTTCTTTAAAATATTTAAGAAATAATTGTAAAAAACTCCTCTTTTGTTTCTTACAATTGTAAAACATATTAAGAGGAATATTGTAAAAATCTCCCCTATTGTTTCTTACCATTATAAAAACATCTCCCCCGTGATTGTATATTAAGAAGAATATTTAAGGGATAATTGTAAAAAGCTCCCCTACCGTTTTTTATAAGTGTAAAACTTCTACCCCTGATTTTGTATTAAGAAGAATATTATTTAAAAAAACTCCACTATTGTTTCTTCCAATTATAAAACATCTCCCCCATGATTGTGTATTAAGAAGAATTTTTAAGGGATAATTATAAAAAGCTCCTCTATTGTTTCTTACAACTGTATAACTTCTCCCCTGTGATTTTGTATTAAGAAGAATATTGTAAAAAAATCCCCTATTATTTCTTGCAATTGTAAAGCATCTCCCCTATGATTTTGTATTGAGAAGAATATTATAAAAAGCTCCCCTATTTTTTCTCACAATTGCAAGAATATTTAAGGGATAATTGTAAAAAAATCCCCTATTATTTCTTGCAATTGTAAAGCATCTCCCCTGTGATTTTGTATTGGAGCTGCTTGCAATAATCCAAATTTAAGGGAGGTATTTACAATTGTCAGAAACCAGAGCATATTTAATAGCCCGTATTTAAATCCAAGATTCAGAGGTCAGAATAATCAATGAACCATGACTGTAAGATGATAGCTTCTATTAGGTGTGGTATTAAGAACAATGAACGGTTTAGATTCATCTAAGGATGTAATCAGAGGGTGGAAAGCAGCCACCGTACCATACTGTGGTCAGGGCAACCGTACCCTAATAAAACCCACGGCCGAGCTGACTGTAATAATTAAGCTATCATTTAGGAAAATCGAAGATCAAATGGATAACAATCATTTTTCTTACCATCATTAAAATCCAAAATGAACGGCTGTGAAAAGTTCAATCAGATGAAACAAGAAGTTTGCTAAGCCCACACGCGTGTGGAGTCCTGCCCACACGTGCCAATACATCTGAGCTTTTTTATTTCCATCAGCTGGGCCACAAAGCTGATCTGGCGTATAACTCAGCCCTCACGAGGGATAACTCTACGAAGCAAATGGATGGTTAGAAAGATTGCTTTTAGCCGTCTATTTGTTACGTAGCCTGCGGTCCACCCGAGAAAGAGGAAAATTTGATTTCTATCCTGAATGTTTATTCAGTGTGGCCCACCTGATGGAAATGTAAAATCTCGAACATGTGTGCCATATTAGCACGAGCGGCTGCAAGGAGGTGGGCAGGGCTCCACACGCGTGCGAATACAGATCCCTGTTTTATTGCGATCAAGGTAGAGAAAAGCTCTTTTTCAGTCAACGAGGACAATCTTAGTGCATCTCAACTGACCAACATCTTATCTTGTGAGAACCGGACACGTGGCACATCTGTCCACGATCCTGATCATTAATCAGGTGGATCCCATATTTGATTTTCAACGGTGGAAAAGCGTCGCTAATAGGATGTTCGGAATCGTCCGACCAGTGACTTGTAGATGGACGGTAGAAAAGAATACTCCCACCAATCAGCTCTGCATGGGGAACAATTCTAAAATTGGATGGCTGAGATTGATAGATCCCTGCGTCTTAGTGTGGGACTCACCTGACGAACGTTCTGGATCATGAACTGTTGTACCACGTCCCATTTTATTGCAAGACACCAAATAAGAAATCTGGTCCAGCGCGGGAGATCACATGACAAGTGGGGCCTACGGTTCGGTCATCCTGACCGTTGGTATGTTAGGACTCGCCATGGATGGATCACGTAGAAATAATCTCTGCGAAAGAATGAACCATGGCCCCACTTAAACTTTTGATTGCTGGCATAAAGATGGACGGTCCATAAGAGATACAAAAGCACGTTCGACATTCAACTGAAAACGTCATCATCATTATTATTTGTCCATGGGATATTCCAATCCACGGTGAGGGAAAAGATACCAACGGTCGGGATTAACGAACCATGGCCCCACTTGTAAGAGTTCAAAACGCGTGTACACAGTGCGAAGACATGGACAGCATGTTCCCATGTGGGAAGTTTGAACATGTAACGACAAGTCACGTACCATGTGGGGCCTACTAAGCCGAATCCAGAGATGCTGCCTACGTACGTGCGACACCATCACGTCTTACCTTGAACTTGATTTACTGAGGAATGCTAAATGCAGGTCTACACGTGGCTTGTGATCGGTACCGTTGATTTGGTGGGCCACCATGTGGATGCTGCAGTGTTCTGTATAAGAAAAATTAATATGGATTGGACAAGACTGACCATTCAGTTGTGAGTTTTAATGTTTGAATGAGGATTGCTGCTCTAACCGTTCCTTTTGAAGGCAACTTATCGGATGGCTGTGATGGTGCGATAACCTTGATTCTTAAGATCTGGGCTATCAATGTAGTCGCCCGCCAAAACAAAGGTCCCGATCGCGCGATCTGTTTTCGGCACGTTAGAATTCCTTATTTATTTATTTTGATTTGAATTCAATACTTTTACAGTGCTCCTAGCTGCATTGTAACACTTGTGCAATCCAATCAATCAATCTGTATTTTCCACATGGTCCGCTACACAATCCTTGAGTAACTGTAGGGGTGTACACGAACCGAGATAGCTCGGTTAGCTCGCTCGACTTGGCCTGAAAAAGCTTGAATTGACTCGGCTGGAAACTAAGTTCGAGCTGAGTTGAGTTGATTTTTTTAGCTCTAAAATGAATTCGAGCCGATCTCGAGCTTGCCCCAGCTCGACTCGACTTGGCTCGAATCCAGCTTGTACTCGGCTCGACTTGGCTCGAATCCAGCTTATAATATAAAAAATACCCTCCCTCCCTCCTGCTCGGATTCAGCCGCCTGCACGAACCCATCTTCCTCCCTCTCTCTCTCCTCTCTCCATCCTCTCTCATAACCCATCTTCCTCCCTCTCTCCCTCCTCTCTCATAACGCATCTCTCTCTCTCTCTCTCATAACCCATCTCCCTCCTCCCTCTCTCTCCTCTCTCCCTCCTCTCTCATAATTCTCGAAAGTAGCTCTAACTGGTCCAATTGTTGACCGAGCGGAGCTCGACCCGGATATCCTGGCTCGGCCACCGAGCCAAGCTGGGTGTGACTGGTGACTGAGCCGAGCTGAGCTGAGGCCACCTAGACTCGGTTCGGCTCGCTGTACACCCCTACCTACAAGCATGGCCTGTCTGGCTGGTGGGCCCGCCCTATTTCTCGAGATGCGCAGTGGGGCCCACCTTATCCACGGTTAAGATGTCTCATATTCATGGGACCGTTAGCATAAAGGTGCGTGAGGACTGTGGAGAGGTACATGTGACGGTAGCCAACCTCCTTTTCTGTGAAGTTATATCATACTCGGCTGCGTGTGACCCTTGATACGCAGGCACTCAGAAATTGTACACGTGGTACATATCGACTCAAGCTAAACCGATTAAATTGTGGAATCCACTGCTTCTAATGCCCGTTCCAACAATTTCAACATCTGATTCGTTGACACTTCTTTATGGAAGTAGGAGCCATTGGATACTAATCATTTTCAACCGTCCAATAAATGTCCACCAATCTGATAGTAAGATCATAAAATAAGTGTCAGTTTTGGATCATCGTACATCTATTGTACACATGATTTGGAGGCATAGATTTCATTATATCCCACATGCGTAATTTCTAAGCAATTTCTAAGTGCCTGCGTATCATCCATCACAGTCTGCCAGAGTATCAATGCTTCTCTTTCTGAAAAGGGGACAGTATATGGTTGGAAGGATGATGGTATTAACTGCACCCGCACCCCTCTACCCTGTCTGGCAAACCACTTCCTCCCTCCACGTGCAGTTCACGTGCCACACACCTTATTGAAATGATGTCTTACAGGAAGATTTGATCCGACTGTAACTGTATACTTTACAGTGCTTCTAGTTGCATCGGGACAATTGTATTGTCCAATCAATCCATCTTGGCTGTACATTCGCGCCTGTGCAAAATTACTGGACTACATTGCAAAAATCAATGTGATTGGATGATCCAATCCATCTATAAGCTGCCATTCTTTTTCATGCCCGTCCGTTTTCCAAGCCATGATGGGATGGCCAGGATTGTCTGATAAAAGTGATGCTTTGGAAACATAAAAGATTAATGATGATACGCAGCAAATAAATGGATTAGATTATTGATTAGACATACTTTTCATAAGTGATCTTGTCCATTCATTTTTGTTGATAAATGATCAATGGATAGAATCATCTAATTTGTGTGATTTTTTATACAGTTACTTAGGGGTGTACATCGAGCCGAATCGAGTCTAGGTGGCCTCAGCTCAGCTCGGCTCGGCTCAGTCACCAATCACACCTAGCTCGAACTCAGCTCAGCTCTCGGCTCGGTGACCGAGCCAAGATATCCCGGTCGATCAACAATTAGACCATTTGAGCCACTTTCGAGCTCCGGGCTTTCGAGCCAAGTTCAAACTGAAACACATTAAAACATTAAAATGGATTATGAGAAAGGAGGGAGAGAGGAGAGAGAGAGAGAGGGGGAGGAGGAAGATGGGTTATGAGAGAGAGAGAGAGAAAGAGAGAGAGATGCATTATGAGAGAGGAGGGAGAGAGGGAGGAAGATGGGTTATGAGAGAGGATGGAGAGAGGAGAGAGGGAGGAAGATGGGGTTCATGCAGGCGGCCGACTTCGAGCAAGAGGGAGGGAGGGTATTTTTTATCTAGGGTTTTTTTTTTTTTAAGGTATACATAAGGGTGTACCGAGTTGAGCCGAGTATGAGCTGGATTCGAACCAAGTCGAGTTGAGCCGAGTATGAGCTGGATTCGAACCAAGTCGAGTTGAGCTAGGGTAAGCTCGAGCTCCGCTCAAATTCATTTTGGAGCTCAAAACATCAACGTGGGCTCGAACTTAGTTTCGAGTCGAGTCAATTCAAGCTTTTTCTGGCCGAGTCGAGCGAGCTAACCGAGCTAGCTCGGTTCGTTTACACCCTAGGTTGAGGTTTGGCAAGCTTTTAGAACCGTCAATCGTTTTAGTACACGTGTGGCTCACCTGGCGAATTGACCGCTTTGATTTTGAAGCCAGATATTTAGGACCCAATAATACACGGTCGACTGTCCTATGCACATGCTAGAGTAGAATGCGTGGAAAAAAAAAAAACCACTAGACTGACTCGGATGAGGAGAGATTTAATTGATGAATCATGCCACATGTGCGTAATCCGAGCCAATGATTAGGTGGGCTACGGTTATCATTCATTTATTCATAAATTCGATTAAAATTCCACTGATCAAGTGGGCCACACTTGTACGAGGAAAATGGACTGTTGGAAAGAAAATCACCGTTGCACTATACCCACAGAGCCAGAGTCCCACCCACTAGATGGCCCAGATGTCTCACATGTGTGCCATTTTTGCATGTGCTGCAGTAGAGAAAGTAGAAGATCCTCACGTGCTGCTTTCTGCAAGGTGTCTCGGGTTCGAACCTTCCTTGAGGCGTTTCCATTATAAGGTCTGAACCTTTGAAGGCATAAAGAAAAAAGCGGAAAGTGCTGAGAAAAAAGACAGGCCTGTGATAGAAAAGCAAAAGAGAAATGGAAGTATGCTAATTCCACACGCGTGTGAATCGCTGCCCATCCACAACATGGAACGTGTGTGATTGTGCGAGATCTGAGCTTTCTATCTGGTTATAAATGATGATTAGACATTATTTATTAATAATCAGGCTATTTTATAACTTATGTGAGCCACAATGTGCAACGTAAACTGACGGATTGAAAAAATTCTACCCGTCTATTTATTTATTACTCTGTGGCCCACATGATGTGTAAAATTGCTGATATTGAGGTCAGAAGAACCTAAATGATGTTTCTCACTGATTCAAAGATAAGATCGTAGCACCTGTCCCATATTGATATGCGTGGCTGCATGTGGATTGGTAGTGTTCCCACACGCGTGTGGGGGTGGATAGATTACAGAAAATCTACCGGATTTTGAAGGATCTAAACCCTTCAATCACTGGACGATTTTTCGATAAATGTGGACCGTTCCTGCATTCTCTTTTTCCAACCATCTATTCGTAGGCCATTAATTGAAAGGCTAGAATGTTGCATACCTTGGACGATGTGATGGATCCAGGACCATTGTTCACCTTAGGATGTGTTGATTTCTACGGTTCTGATTTTGTAGGATGCGTGGCCACAGTCGGACGAAGGATAACCCATTGTAGGCAATGGACCGGGCCGTGCCCAATCCTACCAGTTGCAACCGATGATATATAAACCCGAGCCCAAGTTGACCTCAGCCTCTGAACTAGGGGTGCATATGATATCAGTAGAACCGGTAAACGGGACCGGAATCGACGAGACTGCACGATTTGGTCCAAATCTAAACTGCACCTGTTCGAGTTTCGAAAATCAAAGAACCGATTAGTTTGATTTAATTCTTGGTTTGGAGCTATAAACCAGTCTCTAGAACTGAACCCTAGAACCAGATCCCTTATATCAATAAATATTTAAATTTTATTTTTTAAAATATAAAAAATTAAACTATGAATCAAATAGATCACAACACGAGTAGACATTTGCAGTAAAATCATTTTAGGAATAAGAAAGGGTTATAAAAACAAACCATGACAAAATTACTCTCTCTGGAAATTTTCAGTAGAAGAGCTTGAGTTGGATTATAAAAACAACCATGCAATTGAGGTAGATTATAAAAAGCCTATATCTGTAGAACTGAACGAACTGAACCGATTTTTTACGGTCCAGTTCCAATTTGGTTCTAGCGTGCAAATGGTCTAGTTCCGGTTCTAGTTTCTCTATAACCATTGGGAACGGTTCGTTTCCGGTTTCACCCCAAAATCGGACCAAACCAAAGCGTGTGCACCTTATAGTGAACTAAGGAATTGGGCCCATCTAGCCAGCCCACCATCCAGATAAGTATTAAATAAGTTGGGCCCAGCTGTATTAGCCAGCCACGCGAAAAATACAATCCAGGATCCAGCACGATTACTTGTTGGGTCAAACCACAAGTCCAACCCATGGGTCTGAAGGCTCAGCCCAAGCATAGTTGATAAACAAAGCCCAACATCACAAGTCACTTCCAAGTGCATGACATGCTGGGGTAATCCTGACCTTTCATTTTGTGGCCTGTGAATAGAGGGTTAGGTAGATATACTTGAACACTTAGATCCAAGCCCAAGATTGGTGGCTAGCATATCTAATTAAAGTTGGCAATGCCCAGGCAGCCCAGCCCTATAAGGCCAGGGTTGGGTCCCTAAGCTTGGCCAGTAGGGCTGGCCTGGACTTGAAATCTTGGTTGAGTGGATGGAACTTGGGCAATGAAAATTGCGGCCTAGCCCATTGGTCTAGCCCAATCATCTGGTGGGCCCCCATTGTAAGAAGAAAATGGACAGTTTAAAAACACTTGTGAGCAGTTCTGTATGACATGCATGTATCATGTTTCCCTTATCAAAATCATTTATATGATGATATTTGTCGTGGATGGAGGATATTACCTTAGAAAAATTCTTAAATTGGATTATTTCAAACCTTTGATAATTTCACTCTTTTTCTCGCAGGGCAGCCTTGGTTTAGCTCTGTCCTTTCAGGTCAGGGCTACGGCTCAACCCTACCCTACCCCGGCCCGTTGCACCCCTATTCTAGGTTTATAAGAAGTTTGGGAATTACAAGTATGCATATATTTACTGAAATCATACCATCAAAATGCGAGTCCAGCTTTTGATGACTCTTCATTCGAAAATTAAGTTGAATGAATTTTCGTTTTTGGACCAATCAATTGGTGGACATTTAATGGATGGTGAAATGAAATAGTCAATTGTCCCATGCAAAAATGATGAACTCATCAATTGGAGTTTAGGATCATCTAATCAATCTAAATTTATTAAATTTTCTATTTGCAATGATCCTGCGATTTAGGCGGTTTAAAATGAGTTGATGAATATCATGTGTACAACTTATAAGTGCCGGAGCATCAACCATTGAACTCAGCCAAAGTGTGAAGAATTGGAGTGTCCTATTTATTAGTTACCGGTAAGGGCTTGTTTGAATTTTCAATTCAGTGATAAATGGCCTGGTTAATAATAATTCCGTCTGGTATTTACAGCACTATTCCCGGTACGATTTGACCAGCTCCTCTTTAGATGCATAAACGGAGAAGGCCATAAAATATTTGTGGGTCCCACTGTGATGTATATTGCTTATCCACACCGTTCATCCATTATGTCAACTGAGTTTATGACGTGAGCCAAAAAATGAAGCATATCCAAATATTAAGTGGAACACGCCATGGGAAAAAAGGAAATTGAACGCTTACCATTAAAAACTTTTTAGGGCCACTGTTTCTTTTTGTGTGAGCCACTTGAGTATTGGATCTACCTCATTTTTAGGATCATGCCTCGAAATATTGTGGTAAAACAGATGGACGGAATGGATATATAATACACATCACATTGGGGTCCACAAGTTTAAACTAACTCTTTTGAACCGGTCTCCAAGGCAAAATTTCGTTTAATTTTCAAACGGGTGAAATTGTAATAATTACCCATGTACAGGTAATTACGCAAGCTTTCAAAAATCAAACAAGCCCTCTCCGATTGTTTCCTTATTTGTAGATGTGGACCATGGTTAGTTTATCCAAACCATCGATCTGAAGGCCCACATCATGATTTAACAATTACAAAAAAATTCCAATCCAAGATCGTAACCATCAAACCTCTTGCCTTTGATATATTGAATGTAGCCTGCTGGTGCATTTTTTTTTCTTATCCATGTACTTACATGTTGATATTGGAAAGTTTTAAATTGACCAAATGAAAAGATCGTTTGGACATTTTTAATCAATGATGAACGCCAACGGATCAATGGTTGGGCACCACAAGTCCAGATTAGGCATAAAGGGTAAGAAAGTTCCGGCCCTCCAAAGTTTGCAATGCTAACCATTAGTTTTGTGTAGAATCTATCGTGGAATTTATATTCCATCCAATTCATATTTATCTCTATTAGGATGAAAGAATTACCTAAAAATCACAATATTTCCAAACATGCATATGTGCCATAAACTTGAATTTAGAGGTGTGGGTATGATTTTACGGGTGGCCCACTCAAGTGTTGAATCGACCGGACTCATAAGACAGGTCGAATGAGGAGTGCCATGCATAATGACTAAGAGGGAAAAAGTTGGAGACAGGCTAGTTACATCCATACCCAGAGTCATAGTATTGTGGATGAAACAACTTCATGCATAGGGCTGTACACGATCCAATTTAGCTCAATTAGCTCACTTGACTTGGCTCGAAAAAGCTCAATTCCACTCGGTTAGCTCGCTCGACTCGACTAAAAAAGGCTAGATTTGACTCGGTTCGAAATTGAGTTCGAAATGATTTTTTGAGTTTGAAAAAATTTCAAACCGAGTTCGAGCTTGACCGAGCTCAACTTGACTCGGATCATACCCCGGCTTGAATCGAACTCAGATCGAACTAGTTCGGTGACTCGTTTACTTTCATATATATTGATGTTGCTCACCAAGTGTTTAGTGAAATGACTCAACGAAATGTCGGCTAGTGGCAAGAAAGGTATGTATATGAAATAAATACGTTTTTTTTTTTTTTTTTTGATGTTGCTTACAAGGTGGGGTGTTTGATGAAATACCCATAAAACCGTTTCTGTCATTCTACATGCAGTGAGATTTTAAAGGTGCAGTCCATGTGTTTGTGGAAATGATGCATATGCAAACTCGGCTCAATCTCGGCTCGAACTCAGGTTGAACTAGCCCGAGCTACTGACCGAACCGAACCGAGCTAGCCAATCAGACTCGAGGACCGAGCCTAGCCGAGTTCGAGCTGGGGTCAGCTACTGGCCAAGCCTAGTCGAGCTGTGCCAAGCTCAACTCATGTACACCTCTATTCGTGCATATGAAAATAAAATCTACCTGGCCCATCAAGAAAGCCTCCTTATGTTTTGACCGAGCCATGCCGACGCATTACTCAGTGGGGTATACCATGTGGAGTAGTTGAAGTGTGAAGTTTCTGTTGGTAAGATGTTGAACCCTTTCCACTATATAAACTACTTAGAAACTTTTACAAAACATAGGGTATATTATTTGTACAAATCAACCCAATAAATTACAATAATCATAACAACAAGCATAAAATAGATTAGAGGGTATAGAAAGAAAAATAACACTCTTACATGAATTTTGTTTTTCACTCATAGAAGGAAAAACCAGGGAACTCTCAAATAAAAATTCACCATGCGATGATATATGAATTGCAAGCTTTCTTTCAAGCTTTGCTTGAGTTTTTTTTTTTTTTTTTTTTTCTCACATATACAAAATCGCTCTCCCTGGGATTTCTTTACATATTATTTTCTTCATCTTTTTCTCTTCTTATGTAAGAAAGATAATGCCTAGGCATTTTCAGGATGCCTCTTCAAATGCTGGGGTATACTTGAGGTGGGCAGTTCGAGTGATGCGGAATTCATGTGATGTGGGTTTAAGAAAGGGTTTGGCCGAGGATCTAATGCACGGGATGTGACCTTGGCTATGATATAAATGGATAAATTCATCATGCTCTATTAATTCGTGCTTTTAAAGTAATGAGTTATATATATATATATATATATATTATATATATATATATATATATATATATATATTATATATATATATATATATATATATATATATATACATACATACGTGTACAAAGGTCTGCACGTGCGTAGGTGTGCAAGTGAGCATGACTCATATATCGAATGCTCAGCTGCGCACCAAATCACACAGAACTCGTGCAAACTTTTTTGATAACTCATTATATATGATATGACTCTAAAATATGAACGGTCCACGTGAAGCAACACCTCATGAAACTCTACTGGCCCAAATTTTACTTCGATCCAAAACTTTGGTGGGCCATAGAAATTGAAAATAGTTTACTCCCTTGATTTACATTTCTCTTTGCTATGGCCCACCAGAATTTTAAGTCAATGTGAAAATTTTTTCCTTGGGGTTTCATGGGATTCCGCATCACATGGACCGTTCAAATTAAATGCCCATGACATGTGTACAAAGGTGTGCACGTGCTTAGGTGCCCAGTGAGTAGAGCTGTGCACGCGCAGAGTTAGCTTGGTAGCTCGCTCAACTTGCCTCGAAAAAGCTCAATTTGACTTGGTTCGAAAATGAGTTTGAGCCTTTCGAACTGAGTTGAGCCGATTTTTTTAACCAAGTTCGAGTTTTTTTTTTTTTTTTGGGTTAGCTTGTTAGTACACACCCATGTCAGTACACACACTCCATGTTAGCCCCCCCACTAGGGATCGATACCAAGACCTCAAGTGTTGAAACGAGGTATAACCAAGTTCGAGCTTGCCCGAGCTCGACTCGACTCGGATCGAACCCGAATCGATTCAGTTCGGTGACTCAATTACTTTGATATTATTGTTGCTCACCCAGTGTTTGTTGAAATGACTCAATGAAGTGTGTGTTGGGGGCCTTGCACAAAACCTTAGGATCTAGCCCTCCAGAACAAACCAGAATTATGGATAATAAAGCAATGAAAATAATCAATGCATCAATCACACACCACACAAGAGAATTTTACGTGGAAAACCCTCAAAGAGGTAAAAACCACGGGACCTCGTCCAGATCAACAATCTACTATGAAGTAAAACGTTTACAACCTTCTTCACTCACGCAGGAGTAGATGAACAATGAAAGAATAAAGAAAACCAGTGAGATCTCACCGATTACGAGGACATAGGAGCGCTGAGATATAGACTGCACCGTAGATCACCTCCACGAGCATAACCTCCCTTCTACAAGCTTCCTCTCTCTCTTTTCCCCATCTCTCTCACCTTTGATAGCCCTCTTGTGTTTTTCTCATCAACACAACATACCTAGAAAAACCCTAGGGACCCTTTTTTATAGTTTTAGGAAACTCCTTTCCGCATCCTAGTTGCGAAAGGACTTGCGCATCCCAGTTGCGAAAGGACGACAGGTAAAAAAAAAACCCATCAAATCTCCCCCTTTTTGACCAGGAGGGATTCACCTTCTTTAAGCCAGCCAGGTTTCTACAAACATCAAACTTGCCCTTGAGCAAGGCCTTGATCATCATATCTGACCCATTATCATCCGTATGGACCTTCCCAAGCTGTAACTCATTCTGTTCCAAAGTATCCCTGATCCAGTGATACCAAATCTCTATGTGCTTTGACTTAGAATGCTGACTTGGATTCTTACTCAAGTGTATAGCACTCTGACTATCGCAATAGACCATGTGCTCCTCCTGCTTCGGGCTAAGTTCCTGTAGGAACCTCTTCATCCAAAGCATTTCTTTACATGCCTCTGTGACTGCAATGTACTCGGCCTCTGTAGTTGAAAATGCTACAACCTTCTGTAGCTTGCTCTGCCAAGAAACCGCTCCTCCTGCAAATGTGAACATGAACCCCGATGTAGACTTCCTGGAGTCTATGTCACCTGCATATCTGCATCTGTTTAGCCCTCTAACACAAGTTTACTGTCACCATAGCATAGGCTTAACCTGGATGAGTCTCTTAGATACCGCGATATCTACTTCACCGCTGCCCAATGCTCTTTGCTACGATTGGCAAGATACCGGCTGACAACACCAACCGCATATGCTATGTCTGGGCGTGTACACACCATAGCATACATCAAACTTCCTACCACTGACGTGTAGGGTATCTTCTGCATCTTTTCCACCTCTGCCTTCGTCTTGCGACACTGTCTGTCGCTCAATCTAAAGTGACCATCTAGTGGAGTACTGACCAGCTTCGCTACATTCATATTGAACCGCTCTAGGACTTTCTCAATATACCGCTCTTGTGACAGCCAAAGCTTCATGCAGCTTCTGTCATGGGTTATCTTCATTCCTAGGATCTGTCTAGCTGGGCCCAAGTCTTTCATCGCAAAAGACTTGCCCAACTCCTGTTTCAGCCTGTCGATCTTTTTGATGTCTTTTCCCATGATGAGCATGTTATCAACGTATAATAGCAGAACTAAGAAATCACCATCTGAGAACTTGCGCGTAAACACACAGTGGTCCGACTCCGTTCTGTCATACTCATATTTCAACATAAACGAGTCAAACTTCTTGTACCATTGTCGTGGAGCTTGTTTCAGCCCATACAAACTCTTCCTCAGCCTACACACCATATGCTCCTTGCCCTTGACTTCGAACCCTCTCTGGTTGGTGCATGTAGATCTCTTCTTCTAGGTCACCATGGAGAAAGGCAGTTTTAACATCTAACTGCTCTATCTTCAGATCCATGCTAGCCGCCAACCACCCAAGAACACCCGTATGGATGTCATCTTCACCACTGGTGAGAATATTCCTCGAAGTCTATGCCTTTCCTCTAACCAAAACCTTTCACCACAAGTCTGGCCTTGAACCTTGTCTGTGAATTATTTTGCTCAACATTCTTTCTGAACACCCACTTGTTGCTCAAAGCTTTCTGCCCTTAGGCAGTTTCACCATGTCATAGGTGTGGTTCTTATGCAAGGATTCCATCTCCTCTTGCATAGCTTTCAACCACTCCCCCTTATGCTCGTCGGCTAGGGCCTCAGAATAATCTTCTGGCTCTCCCCCATCAGTCAGCATAATGTACTCATGTGACGAGTACCTCTTGGACGGACTGTCTGTCCTAGATGACCTCCTCACCTGTGGCTCAACAGGTTCAAGTGGGGGTTGCTCCCCTGGTCATCTTCTGAAGGAACTCCCTCGTCCTCTGCACCTTGCTGTACTCCCCCGTCATCAGGCACAACGGGAGGAATAATCGGATCCGTGTTCTCTAGCTCACCTGAAAGGCTGATTATTCTCTGACTTACCAATGTCTTCTATACACTGATCTTCAAAGAAAACCACATCTCTGCTCCTTACGAGCTTCCTCTCGGTCGGATCCACAATCTATAACCGAACTTTCATCACCGTACCCCAAGAACACACACTGCCTGATCTTCATATCGAGCTTGGACCTCTCGTCCTTTGGTACGTGAACGGATGCCTGCATCCAAACACCCTGAGATGACTGTACGATGGATCCTGTCCAGTCCACACCTTCTCAGGTACTTCTCCATTCAACGGGACTGATGGAGACCTGTTATCAAATACACCGCCGTGTGCATTGCTTCTCCCCGAACGTCTTGGGCAATTTCGCATGGGATAACATGCATCTGATTCTCTCAACAATGGTGCGATTCATTCGCTTCAGCTACACCATTATGCTGGGGGGTCTGGGAACGTGTGTTCATGCCGTATACCCAGGGACTTGCAGTACTCGTGAAAGTCGTCAATAATCAACCACCATTGTCAATGCGGATGCACTTCAATGGTCTACCTGTCTCTCTCTCGACCATAGCATGAAACAATTTAAACACACCAAAGACTCGTCCTTGGATTTCAAAGCATAAGCCCAAACCCTCCTAGATGCATCATCTATAAAAGTAACAAAATACAATGCCCCACCCAAGGTTTTTGTCTCATAGGACCACAAACATCAGAATAAACCAAATCTAATGCATGCACTTTATTAACATGAGAAGCAGTTTTAACAAATGAAACTCTATGTGTTCCCTGATAAACAATCAAGACAGGTTTTGAGAGGTGTACCTGTCACGTCTGGAAGGAGCCGCTTCTTTGTAGTACCTGAAGCCCTTTTTCACTCATGTGGCCTAGACGCCTGTGCCACATGCCAATAGCTGAATCTCCGCTGCGTTCAACCCACCCTTGCACATACTGACACTTCCTTGTAAGGGGGGCAACACTTCTTTCCTCTTGCCACGATCAATGAACCCTTGATGAGCTTCCATCGCCCACCAGCAAACCGACTTTCATAGCCATCATCATCCAACCTTCCCGTCGACATCAAGTTGAGGCGAAGGTATGGGATATGCCTCACATTCCCTGAGAACCAATGTGCAGCCCACATCGGTCTTCACACAAATATCACCAACTCCCACGATCTTCGATACGCCAGAATTTCCCATCCTCACAGTCCCACAAGTCACCTGACTTGTAGAGCTTGTGAGGAGTCCCTGTGTGGAGTCGCATGAAAAGAAGCTCCCGAGTCTATCACCCAGTCGGTGCCTGACTCGTAGCCGTGAGATATACGTCATGATCTGCAGAAAGAAAACTACAACGTCGCCATCTGAAGCGACCGCAGTGAATCTGATTCATCTTCCTTCCATTTTCCTTTCTTGTCATTTCTTACCACGACATTCATGCTTGTAGTGGCCCTTCTTGCCACAATTCCAGCATTCAACATCTTTTCTGTTACTCGACTTGCCTCTTGATTTATCTCGGGCCTTCCCGCCCTTCCTGTTCTTTTCTCTCTCCTCGTTCCTATGTCACAAGAGCCTCTTGCTGAGTAGACCCCTGAGACTTCCTCCTTGTCTCTTCATTGAAGAGACAGCTAGTCATCTGTTCCATGGATATCTTTCCGTCTGGCGCGGAGTTACTTAAAGACACCACCAATGTCTCCCAACTGTCAGGCAATGAACTAAGCAATAGTAAAACCTGCAATTCATCATCCAGGACCATCTTCATACAGGTGAGTTGGTTCACTATATTGCTGACCTCATTCATGTGCTCGGCCACAGAAACCACCATCATTGAATTCGAGATTCACAAGTCGCCTTATAAGAAAAATCTTATTACCGGCTGTCTTCCTCTCATACAGCCTTGTAATTTCAGCCATAGGCTAGCGGCTGAGGTTTCTGTAGACACATGGTGGAACACAGAATCATCCAACCATTGTCAATAAACCCCACCGCCTTCGGTCCGTCTTCTTCCAATCATCATCAGTCATATCCTTAGATTTTGCTGATATGCCTAAAATTGGAGAATATAGGTCCTTGCAATAAAGCAAGTCCTCCATCTTAGCCTTCCATATGGTCCAGTTAGAACCATTGAGGCTGATCATCCTTGAGCCACCTTCCATAATTCAAAACCCAATCCTACCCGTGCAATGAACTTAGCTCTGATACCACTTTGTTGGGGGCCTTGCACAAAACCTTAGGATCTAGCCCTCCAGAACAAACCAGAATTATGGATAATAAAGTAATGAAAATAATCAATGCATCAATCACACACCACACAAGAGAATTTTACGTGGAAAACCCTCAAAGAGGTAAAAACCACGGGACCTCGTCCAGATCAACAATCCACTATGAAGTAAAACGTTTACAACCTTCTTCACTCACGCAGGAGTGGATGAACAATGAAAGAATAAAGAAAACCAGAGAGATATCACCGATTACGAGGACGTAGGAGCGCTGGGATATAGACTGCACCGTAGATCACCTCACGAGGATAACTCCCTTCTACAAGTTTCCTCTCTCTCTTTCTCCCCTCCTCTCACCTTTGATAGCCCTCTTGTGTTTTTCTCATCAACACAACATACCCTAGAAAAACCCTATGGACCTTTTTATAGCTTTAGGAAACTCCTTTCTGATCTTAGTTGCGAAAGGACTTGCGCATCCCAGTTGCGAAAGGACGACAGGTCAAAAAAA
>JAJHSJ010000704.1:0-49794 GCA_021015155.1 Magnolia officinalis | reverse complement strand
CTAACGGAGTGAACTTCCTCCCTAACATTCCTTGTTTATATGGTCCTTGCGCATTTCCCCCTAGGGCATGTTGTGATTGCTGAGTTGAATGACTGTGTCCTGATATCCCTTGTTGGGTTTGCTAGGGTTTGTACTGCCTATTCTGTTGTGGCTGGTATTGCCTGTCCTGCCGTGGCTCTGGTGGTGGAGCATACTGGTTGCCTTGAGTGTTAGCGATGATGTTGTTAACTTCAGAAGTACGCTGCACGGGAGCAGTGCTGCTTCCATTCCCGTATCCAACAGGTTCCCCTCGACTTTGTTTATTTTTGATTGAGGGGGGTCTGTGGCCATGGGGAGATGGTTCCAGCTCTGATCCCAGCTTCTACTTGTTCTCCAGCTCGGATGAGTTTGGAGAAGTTTACGTATGGATACGAGATCAGATATCCTGAAATGCTGGGATATGCTGAATGCACAATCATGGATATCTGCTCCTCGTCATCGATGGGTTTCTCATTCGAGCTGTCATAGCTCGCCATCGTCCTACGTATGCTGATAAAGCTCATCGCTTTTTGTCTCAGGGCAGCCAAGTCAGCTCTCCTTGGAGCCATGTTCAGGTTGTATGAGAACCTGTCAATGAATGCTTGGGAAAGTTTTTCCCAGGTTCTGATTTGGTGGCTATCTATTGAGGTGTACCAATCCAAAGCGTCACCCTTAAGAATTTCTGGAAAAGTCTTATCAACGCTCCATCATTCCCTGCTATCGCATTGAGCTCCCCACTAAAGGCTTTTAGATGTGCTGTGGGGCACCCACTACCGTCATACCTTTTGAACTTTGGTACCTCAAAATTTGGAGGTACCCGGGCGTCTGGGAAGGGACAGAGGTCCCTGAACTTAGTGGACGGGTGATCCACTCCTTGTTGTCTTTGAAGTTGGTTTTGCATCATTTGTAGCTGCTCTCGTAACTCCTCAATCTCTGACTTACTTTGCTGCGGGTATCTTGCCCCTTGCTGTAGGGCCTGTACTGCTTCTTCTTCATATGGATCCAGAATGGGGGTTTGATGAAAAGAAGGTGGACTCCCGGTGGCGGGAGGTAGCTGGAATTGAACACCACTCCCTTTCGGAGGAGGGTGGGATGTTCAGAAATGGCTCCCGCCTGGGGTATCTGTCAATTCCGGGATGTTACTCCCGTTAGGGGGAGTGAGCTGGACTCGAAACTGGCCCCCTTCATGGGCATCCGCCAGTTCTTGTCTGTGATTTGCATGTGCTGTGACCGGATTGTTGTGATGTGTTGAGTAGAAATGTGGGGGAGGGTTGTTCCCGATTGCTTGCTGTTGTTGATCTTGTGCTGATTCTTCTGGGAGAGGGAGCACAGGATTTACTGGAGGAATGAGAGAGAAAGCGAAAGGAGTTTGAGGGAGTGAGCTGTTCTGTATACTAGGCTGGGTCATTTGCATATTCGGTGTGGCACTTGGCACTAGGCGAAGCAGTAGCTCTTGCATTGTTCGAAGTAATAGCTCTTGTGTGGTGGCATTGACTGGCAACTCTGTCGGAGCTATTGGTAAGGGTACGGGTGTAGGCATGGGTGCGGGTGCGGGTGCAGGTGCGGATATTTCAGGAGCTGGTTGGGGTGCCGGCTCTTCTTCATGGGTCGCTTGAGAAGTCATGGCTGCACGGGATCGAGTGGTCATGGTTCGGATCTTTGCCTAAGCAAGCGTAAGCCAAAGAGATTTTTTTTTGTTTGTTTTTGTATGAGTGCGATGATGAATGTCCCTTGAGATTAGTATACCACACGTTGTCAAGTCGGGTCTCAGCTAGTGCGCCCTAGACTCATCCCCAGTGGAGTCGCCATTCTGTAGACACTGAAAAATCGGCGTCCACGTTGTTCACGTTGTTGGTGTAAAATGTTGGTGATGATGTTGATGCTGGGGGTGATTAAGTTGACTTATGATTGTTGGAGTCGCCACTAGCCGAATGATCTCAGAATCCCGCGGTCGGCTAGAACCACGGAATACGTAAGGTTGGAGAAATCCGAAGATTCTCCGACCTTATATTGACTCCAGGTCTACGATCCGGGATTTCGGGTAAGGGACCTCGGTTACAAAGAGGGAAGGTGTTAGGCACCCTCTCTGCCCGTACAAGTGTACGGTCTCGACTTAGTGTGGTAAAATAATCTCAAGGGATGATGATGATGCTACGGTCATGGTGGGACTAGTCACACGTGGATTTCTGATGTAGCAAGATCCGAGTATTTCGGCAGGCTACAGAGCATACGTCCGACAATGTGCCTAGAGGGCGGATGTGATGATGCTTATGCAAAGAGATAAGAAAAGTGGACTAGATCACTAGGAATTTCTGATGTGACAGGATCCGATGTACGGCAAGTCACAGAGCATACGTCCACTAGAGATCTAGAGAAGCAGGGGGGTTGAGAAGGAAGTAGATGTCATGATGAATGCTTGTAGGATGATGGATCTTTGGCTTGATTCTTGAGTAGGCTAAGATGTTGATTGAACCATGATCATTCTAAGCTAGGCTCAGGGGGTTTGGAAGGTTGGGATAAGGCTGGGAGATGGTTGGAAATTTGGGAGCCTGAAGGCTTGGGAGCTCCTTCCCTTCCTTCACTCTCCTCCTCACTCTCTTCTCTCTCTCTCTCTCTCTCTTTTCCTCTCACTCTTTCTCTCTCACTCTCTCCCCCTCTTGGTGGTTCTCATCCATGTGTGAAAATGAAAGAGGAGAGGGCTATTTATAGCCCTTTCCAATGGTTGTTTGGTAAATAGGGGATAAGAGGAGGGTAAATGCTGATGTGGCATATGGTGATTGGTGAGGAGGAGAGAGATGCCACGTGGCGTGTTCCCATTAGCTATGGAGGCCGGTAAAACTGTAAATAGTGGAGATGGGAGGGGTAAATTCCAGGAAGAGTTGACTTTGGATGCTGGGACAGCTGTCCCTGCTCCGGCCGCACGCGGCGGAATTCCGATTACCCCCGGCGGTAATCAGACAACCGCCGGCGGTAGTCCGACTACCGCCCGGACCTGGTTGAGTCCGGAACTCGTGTGACTGGCTCCGTACGCATTTTCTGGGAGGAAACGGTAATTTGACTACCGCCGGCGGTAATCCGATTACCACCTCGGTACGGTTTCCTCGAAATTCATCTGGTGAGTCCTTTTTTGGGTCCTTAAAGTGAAACAAAATTCCTTTTGGATATTTGGCCCAAAATGGCTTGAA
The DNA here is from genome assembly GCA_021015155.1 of Magnolia officinalis. Classification (NCBI taxonomy): domain Eukaryota; kingdom Viridiplantae; phylum Streptophyta; class Magnoliopsida; order Magnoliales; family Magnoliaceae; genus Magnolia; species Magnolia officinalis. The sequence continues at coordinate 46,591 of JAJHSJ010000704.1, read as the reverse complement.
GTCGGCTCGATTGTTACGCGAAAATGATTCAAGAAATAGGTCGATTTTGGACATGGTCTGGATTGAATGATGATTCATGATAGCTCAGGTTAGGATTAGGGTTAGGTTTAGGATATGATCATGGTTCTCGGATTGTCTTAACAAAATCAAGATATTAGCCTGGGTGGGGTGTCTACAGGTTCTTATGCAAGGATTTTATCTCCTCTCGCATAGCTTTCAACCACTCCCCCTTATGCTCGTTGGCTAGGGCCTCAGAAATAATCTTCTAGCTCTCCCCATCAGTCAGCAAAATGTACTCATGTGGCGAGTACCTCTTGGACGGCTGTCTGTCCCTAGATGACCTTCTCACCTGTGGCTCAATAGGTAGATCATGTGGGAGCTGCTCCCCTGGTCCATCTTCTGAAAGAACTCCCTCGTCCTCTGCACCTTGCTGTACTCCCCCGTCATCAGGCACCACGGCAGGAACAACCGGATTCATGTCCTCTAGCTCACCTGAACTAGGCTGGTTCTTCTCTGGCTTACCAATGTCTTCTATACACTGATCTTCAAAGAAAACCACATCTCTACTCCTGACGAGCTTCTTCTCGGTCGGATCTCATAACCTGTAACTGAACTTTTCATCACTGTACCCTAAGAACATATACTGCCTGATCTTTATATCGAGCTTGGACCTTTCGTCATTTAGTTAGTGAACGGATGTCATCCATCCAAAAACCCTGAGATGACTGTACGATGGATCATGTCCAGTCCACACCTTCTCAGGCACTTCTCCATTCAATGAAATTAATAGAGACTTGTTATCAAATACACTGTCGTGTGCATTGCTTCTCCCCAGAACGTCTTGGACAATTTCCCATGTGATACATGCATCTGATTCTCTCTACAATTGTGCAATTCATTCGCTCAGCTACACCATTATGCTGGGGGGTCTTGGAAACCATCTGTTAATGCTGTATACCCAGGGACTTGCAGTACTCATGAAAGCTGCCAATGTATTCGCCACCATTGTCAGTGCGGATGCACTTTAATGGTCTACCTATCTCTCTCTCTCGACCATAGAATGAAACAATTTAAACACACCAAAGACCTCGTCCTTGGATTTCAAAGCATAAACCCAAACCTTCCTACATGCATCATCTATAAAAGTGACAAAATACAATGCCCCACCCAAGGTTTTTGTCCTCATAGGACCACAAACATCAGAATAAACCAAATCTAATGCATGCACTTTATTAACATGAGAAGCAAATTTAATAAATGAAACTCTATGTTGTTTCCTTGATAAACAATTAAGACAGGTTTTGAGAGGTGTACCTGTCACGTCTGGAAGGAGCCGCTTTTTTGCTAGTACCTGAAGCTCTTTTTCACTCATGTGGCCTAGACGACTGTGCCACATGTCAATGGTCGAATCTTCCGCTGTGTTCAACCCACCCTTGTACATACTGACTCTTGCCTTGTAAAGGATGCAACACTTCTTTTCTCTGGCCACGATCAATGAACACTTGATGAGCTTTCATCGCCCACTAGCAAACCGGCTTTCATAGCTATCATTATCCAACCTTCCCATCGACATCAAGTTGAGGCGAAGGTCTGGGATATGCCTCATATCCCTGAGAACCAATGTGCAGCCCACATCGGTCTTCACACAAATATCATCGACTCCCACGATTTTTGATTCGCCAGAATTTTCCATCTTCACAATCTCATAGTCACCTGACTTGTAGCTTGTGAAGAAGTCCCTGTTTGGAGTCGCATGAAAAGAAGCCCCTGAGTTTATCACCCAATCGGTGTCCTGACTCGTAGCCGTAAGACATACATCATGATCTGCAGAAAGAATAACTACAACGTCGCTATCTGAGGCGGCCGCAGTCGAATCTGACTCATCTTCCTTCCCTTTTCCTTTTTTGTCGTTCTTCTTACCACGACATTCATGCTTGTAGTGGCCCTTCTTGCCACAATTCCAGTAATCAACATCATTTCTATTACTCGACTTGCCTCTTGATTTATCTCGAGCCTTCTCGCCCTTCCTGTTCTTTCCTCTCCCCCATTCCTGTGTCATAAGAGTCTCTTGCTGAGTAGACCCTTGAGACTTCTTCTCTGTCTCTTCATTGAAGAGACAACTAGTTACCTATTCCATGGATATCTTTCCGTCTAACGCGGAGTTACTTAGAGACACCACCAATGTCTCCCAACTGTCAGGCAATGAACTAAGTAAAAGTTAAGCCTACAATTCATCATCCAGGACCATGTTCATAGAGGAGAGTTGGTTCACTATATTGCTGACCTCATTCATGTGCTCAGCCACAGAACTACCATCCTTGAACTTGAGATTCATAAGTCGCCTTATCAGAAAAATCTTATTACCGGCTATTTTCCTCTCATACAGCCCTTGTAATTTCAGCCATAGGCTAGTGGCTGAGGTTTCCTTAGACATATGGTGGAACACCGAATCATCCAACCATTATCTAACAAACCCCATCGCCTTCCGGTCCATCTTCTTCCAATCATCATCAGACATATCCTTGAATTTAGCTGATATGCCTAAAATTAGAGAATATAGGTCCTTGCAATAAAGTAAGTCCTCCATCTTAGCCTTCCATATGGTCCAGTTAGAACCATTGAGGCTGATCATCCTTGATGAGCCACCTTCCATAATTCAAAACCGATCCTACCCATTCAATAAACTTATCTCTGATACCACTTTTGTTGGGGGCCTTGCACAAAACCTTAGGATCTAGCCCTTCAGAACCAACCAGAATTATGGATAATAAAACAATGAAAATAATCAATGCATCAATCACACACCACACAAGAGATTTTTACGTGGAAAACCCTCAAAGAAGTAAAAACCACGGGACCTCATCTAGATCAACAATCCACTATGAAGTACAACGTTACAAACTTCTTCACTCACAAATGACTGGATAAACAATGAGAGAAACAAAGAAAACGGAGAGATCTCATCGATTATGAGGACATAGAAGTGCTGAGATATAGATTGCACAGTAGATAACCTCCACAAGCATAATCTCCCTTCTATAGGCTTCCTTTCTCTCTTTTCTTCTCTCTCTCTCTCTCTCTCTCTCTCTCTCTCACCTTTGATAGCCCTAAACCCTTTAGCAAATCTCTTGTAAAGCTTTAGGAAATCCTCTTGTCATGCCTAGAAAGCCTTAGGTACCTCCTATTTATAGTTTTAGGAAACTCCTTTCCGCATCCTAGTTGCGAAAAGACTTGCGACACGAAATCCACGCAAAATCGCGTAATGAATCTGCGTAACTACAACTGGTCATGATGAACCTACAACTGGTCGAGCGCCGTACACCCACGATCGGTCCAGTACATCCTTCGACCGGTCGAGCACCTCGGAAACAAATAACCCAAAGTCACTGGAATTCGAGTCATGTCAGGGCTCGTCTTCCACGACTGGTCGTGCAAAGCCTTCGACGGGTCGAGCAGAGCTCACGACCGGTCAACAACAGGTCAAAAAAACCCATCACTAAAAATTTTCACACATGAGTAAACAGGCCGAGTGCATTTTGTACATGTAATTTTTAATTTTGTACATGTTGTTCATGCAATTCAATCAAACACAGGGCCATGTGTGTTCTAAGGCTTTATTAAGTTTACGTATACGATTAAGAAGTATGGACGTGTCAAAGTTGTACTTGACTCAAGGTAGCCACCCGTTGTCATCAACGGATAAGGGTGAGTCCTATATAATGGATTCTTTTTGCCTTGAGACTTCAAAACTTTTCTTTAATCAATAATTGTAAATAATATTTCTCAAATAAATAATGATGGACAAATAAATAAAAAGAATGTTAAAACAATGTCAATTTTATTAATATTGGAATAAAATTCATTAAGAATCGACAGAGTATCAAAATAAATTAGAGAAATTAAAAAAAAAAAAGAAGATATAAATACCTAATCCGTCTGTAAAAATAAATAATTGAGATAAGTGGTCAACAGAATGTAACCAAAAAGATGATCACCTAAGTAAGAACTTAGTTGATTGGGATTCAGCAAAATAAAGTTATTGATGTTTAATCTAATCCTATAGTATTGTGACAGAAATGTTGGACAGTATTGATCTATTCTAAAACAAGGCTATGTTATGCTAAGATAAACATAAAGATTTTTTATTTATTTATTTTTTAATTTTAAAAAAGATAGATTGTATTTGGTGTGGGCCTCGAGTTTTTCATCATGTGCTCATTTTATAAGTTGATGAGACAGCAAAACCCTCGTTAGGTTTCCTTGCAGATTCGGGGTTCTTTGCCTTTATAGTATGCATTTTGAATAGAAAGGTCTTCATAGATCTGAAATCGTTAGTTTTCATATATCCTTCAAGGCGTTATTGCATCTATATTTAGGATGAATCAGGAGAACCTCTACCGCTATTCCCAGACCTTAATCGATCATTATCATGCATTTGAATGACTTAATCAGTGCCATCTCCACCCTTCTAAGATTATGTTCCTTTCGGATTGTGGAACTCGTGTGATTGGATTCACCAATTCGAGCTCTCCCATTCTTTTAATTCTGATTGATGTACGACCAAGACCCGATTAGTTGATGTCCATCTTCTCTTTATTTGGGTCTATGTCGCAATCAATTTGTTTGGATATTAATCCAATATTTAGATATTCAAAATCTTTGTGAGCACCGCGAAACTTCTGAATACTTATGGGAGTATCTCCCATTTATAAGGACTATGAGAGACAGCCTTACTAAGTATATTATAGCCAGATCCATGACAGGATTCTTTCCCTTAGTGAGTAGTTATAGACTTGCCAAGCCCGTTGCCTCATTATTTGGCTCGCTAATTGTGGCCATGTGTCATGCGACGTTACACTTCACTAAAGGCATGCTTATAAGCATGTGGCATTGTATTAATAACATAATTTGTATCACAGAAGATAAGACTAAAGATATTTTTGGGTGTGAATAAAGTTGTACATGAGTCGAGTTAGCTTGGTTAGCTCGAACTCGAAGAAGCTTGACACACTCCAGTTCGAAACTGGATTCGGACAGAATCGAGCTGGATTTTGGATCTCAAAAAATTTTTGAGCCGAGTTCAAGCTTGCTCGAGCTCGACTCTACTCGGATTGAATGGCTTGATCAATCGATTATTTTGATCTTGATGCTGCTCGCTGAGTATTTGATGAAATGCTTCAATGAAGTGTTTTTTCTTAGATGCGATCGTATCGGAGTATTCTCGAAATAAGTATTTGAGGGAAGATTGAAGAAATATATCCTCACAAAAATAAAATTTACATTATAGGACTGCCCTCATATCTTGATCTTGATGTTGCTAGTAGAGTATTTGATGAAATGCCTGTAAAGCCCTTTTATTGATTTGCATTCGAAGTGTGAAAGATTGAATATGCAATATATGTATTTGAGAAACTGTAGCATAAGCTCAAACTCAATTTAAGCTGGCTCGAGCTGCTGACTGAACTGAGTTGAGCTACCCAGTCAGGCTCAAGGAACAAGATAAGTCGAGTTCGAGGTAAGGTTGGTTGCTAGCCAAGCTGAGTTAAGCCGTGCCAAGATCGACTCATGTACAGCTCTAGGTGTGAATATGATTTTTGTCACCATCGAACTCCTAATGTTGACATGTGGCGACTTCTTATTGGTCAACGTTCATATGCCAGAAATGAGTATAAATATCATGTGTATCTATACTTATCTACGTAAATTAAACCCTTGTATGCTTTAACTATTGACAAATCAACCATTGCGGTGACTCATTACCACCATACGAATATACCCAATCATTCAAATTATGCACCGTTTTGTAATTTGGCTACTTCACGTACTTTTAAAAATAGTTTGACTATTCAAACCTTTCCAGCCTAATTTTATGTATCTTGTGGTAAGAACACAACCCACGACTTATTTTATAATGTTTCAAAAGATAGACATAGATTTTGTAAATATTTTACACGCGAAAAGTCAGTTTCGGAGCTGTCAAGTGTACCAGGAAAGAAAAGGACGCGGATTGGGTACTACCCCTCCCATGAACGGACTGGGCCTCCGAGGGGCCACCTTGATGTATGGGTCTTATCCCTGATGAATGGGTCTTATCCACACCGTTGATCATTTTTTCATATTATTTTAGATTATAGGCTTAAAAATTAGATAGATACAAGCCTCGGATACACCACACCACAGGAAGCAGCGGAGATAATGACATCCGCTGTTTAAACCAACCTAGGGCTCACCATCCAAAAATTGGATTGGTTTCACAATCCTAGCCCCTGATTCATGGCCACATGTTCTCTGAAATAAGACCATTTAATATTTTTCATTTTTAACGGTCCAATGAATGTTTATAAACCTGATTTAAGATAATCAAGTAAGTATGTATATATTTTTATCATGCATCTAACCTATATTCATAAATAAAATGGTTTAACTTAAATTATATGCGCCACATATGAAATTTCAAAAGTTATTTATCAGTAACTGTGTATCATCTATCATGCTTTGCTCGGCTATCAAAGATTTTCTCCCATAGATTTTCTTTCCGAATGGTCTTAGTATCCAGGACAGTTGCCAGTTAAATAATGTAGAATGGTGGAGTACAAAAACAATGGAATATGTCAGGCGGAGTTGTATACTCACGTGCACATGCGTGTGACGCTGGATGCGAAGGCACTTGGAAATTGTATGTGTCATACATTAAATCAAGTAAAACAAACAGGATTGTGAAGCCCAAAACCATCAAGTCACAATCTCAAGATCAGATTATTTGAGTAATCTTAACCTGCAATTCATAACACTTGTTAGTGAAAATAAGACTGGTGGATTTTTTTTCAACCATCCAAGACATATCCACCGATCCGATTGTCCTAGGATCCTATGAGCTTTTTTTTTTTTTTTTTTTTTTTGGTTCATGATATATCTGTGATATATCTACCGTGAGGGATTTGACATGGACACTTTAATTTGAATCCAGGTATGCCACGTGTGCAATTTCTAAATAATTTATAATGCCTGTATACCATCTATTACACCTAGAGCTGTACGTGAGTCAAACCGAGTCCTGCTTGGCTTGACTCGGCCGGGCCATTAGTGACCCTATCTTAAACTCAGCTCAGCTCCGCTCAACTCAATTCTCGAGCATGATTGGACAGCTCGGCTGGATTCAGTCAGCTACTGGGGCTAATTAAACCCAAGAACGAGCAAGTAAGCATTTTTACTAGTGCACTTTCAATTTCTTAATGCACGTAAAACGATATCAATTATTTACATGTATTTTATCAAACACCTTGTGGACAACATCAAAATCGAGAAAAAATAGTATTTGTTTCATATACGTATCTTCCTAGCCACCCGCCAACACTTCATTGAGTCATTTCATCAAACACTTGGTGAGCAACATCAATATTAAAGTAATAGAGTCACCAAATTGGTTCAATTCAAGTTAGGGTTCCATCTGAGTTGAGTCGAGCTCTCAAATTCAGTTCGAAATTTTTTCTAGCTCAGAAAATCAACTTGACTCAGCTTGAACTCAGTTTCAAACTGAGTCGAATTGAACCATTTCAAGTCGAGTCAAGCAAGCTAACCGAGCTAACTCGTTCGTGTACAGCCCTAATTACACCACGCCAGCTATGGATGTTTTTTTCTCGGTTATCATGTATCATAGGAGAGTCACCTGACATCAGGCAATCTATGAGGTTTGTTGACATCAGATGGATGGGTTGGATGGACAGACTATCGCAGGACTTGGAAGCTATGTGGGGCCACCGTGATGCTTGTGAAAAATTCAACAGTACATCCATTTTTACAGTTCATTTTAAGTGAGAATAAAAAATGAAGAGGATGTAAAACTCATGTGGGTTACACGAGAGGAAAAAGTGGGAATTAAACAACTACCGTTGTTCTAAAATGAGCTGGTAAAGTGAATGGACGGGGTAGATTTCTCACAAACATCACAGTGGGCCCCACGTAGCTACCGCGAGCGCAGGAGCTTCATGCAGGAAATCCGCGTCCTCACATCACCTAGATAGGGTGTTGACTGTCCATCAGATCCCAAAACACTCTTCTTCTGCTACTGCAAAAACCACACCAGTTTGGTGGTCCTCGACATTTTGTCCGGATGATATTGTCCATCCATTTTTCGACGCCCCTGGCTGGACGGTTGGTCCACACCATCCAATCAATGTGACTTTTGCAGGGTAGCCTGTGAAGGCTGGACTAACCAATTGGACAGGTGATCTGTGAGTACGAAATCGCGCATTGGGAGCATTGGATGAGGGACCCACTGCTTGATTAGCAACACTGATCAAATGCATTGTTGATGCAAGAATCTGTTTCACCCTTGCCGAGCTCCGAATACTTATGCGGAGCCCTGTGAGCTTGCACGAGGGGAGGACAAATGAGACCTTGACTATATATAGCAGGGACCCTCCGATGCCAAAGTCGGACTAGGAATTTAGGTCTAACTAGTGTGACAGGTATCAGTGAGAGATTTTGCGTACCTGTTTCTCTACATGATTCCCCAATTTATATCTTTTAGTTAGATTGACATCTTCCAACAATCTTGGCACGATCTCCTCCATTCGGCGGAGAACACGCGCCATTGATATCATCAATTACACTACAAACGTGGAGTAACAGCCGATTTTGTCATGCATTGTGAGGTTAAGTCGAGTCGAGCTTGGATGGTCCGAGCCTATGCATAATAGCCACGGGTCAGTGGCTCAAGCCCATGCATAGCAGCCATGGGTCGTTACCATTACTCATTTCAGAGTATTTGATACATCTATTCATTTGGCCCATGCATAGCAGCCATGGGTCGTTACCATTACTCATTTCAGAGTATTTGATACATCTATTCATTTGGCCCAGTAGATCCACGATCGCTTGGATTATCTACGCATGGCTGTGGTTGTTCCGGGTCGGCCTCGCTTGTGGTCAGTCCAGATTTTCCCATGACACGCATCATGTCAGCACATTTGAGCCCTGAGTTGTTCTCCAAAGAATATTGGACCGTGTAATGCATCGCTGACTGAGATGGATCAATCACCAAAGGAGTAAAAAAGCAGGAAAGTCGTGGTTTCGGCAAACAGAGGATCCGTACATTGAAAGAATACCGATAAACCCGTGTTTATGTCTCGATAGAGCAAAAGACACTACTTATGTCTCGATAGAGCAAAAGACGACGGCTCCAGCACGGCTCGCTTGAGGAAGGCTCTTCTGCTTCGTTCTACACGTCTAAGGTTCTTCTTCTTCGTTCTACACGTCTCTACATGCGTATACACTGTTTGATCAAATTCCGAGAGAAATATGCTATGGGTGGTCAACAGGCATTTCATAATTGGGATAGAGTAGACGTCTCTATTTCGCTATCATTAAATTCGGAAGATCTAAAAATGGAACAGTTAGAAAAGAAAAGCAACATTGAAGATCCGTGGAAACACTTGAAAATCTTACCCCTAATCTACTTCAACATGTTACGCATCCTATCTGCTTGAAAAAATTACAGAGCAATTCTCAACTATGAATTCTCTTACCTTATTTCTTTTGCAAATTTCTGTGGTTCCAGGTGGGTCCCACCTATGATCACCAAAATCCGTTGGATAGGGTTGTCCACCATGGACTACAGACAGTCCCAAAATCACCATGAACAGATGGTCGAAGAATCTGATTAAGGGCATAAAAAATGGATGGTAAGTGAAAAGAAAAAAAAAGGTTTTACTTTCCATTTTACACCCCATAAATTGTGGTGATTTCAGGTCTGTGCAATACAAAATGGACCCTTCCTATCGAGTGGCGCACTATGATTGTATGTGGAACACAGAAGATTTTCATCAATGTTATGTAAGAGGAATTTGTCCTGGATCATCAATCTGCAGCCCCAAAAAAATTGGGTGATTTTAGGACCATGCGCAATCTGCTGTGGACCCCTTCTATCCAATGACCTGTTAGGATCGGACGTGGGCCACTTGGGGCCCAAGAGCTGCTTTCATTAACATACAGTAAGAAGATTTCCTTCTTGATCAGTGCTCTGTAATTACACTACATTCAATGGATTTTATGCTATACATGCATGGAAATTTTTTTGATTGAATGGCTATTCTATTCTATCAAATTGCATGCCAAGCAACCCATCTACTTTGAAACACTTCTGCATTCAGTAGAAAACAAATGCATTGAATTTCGAAGTCACCGCCTCACTTCACAGAACTTAGAAGTGTCCTTAGGGTACTCAAAGTTTGTGGTAATCTCTGTTTCTTGGTTGCGTGCTTATGCATTGAACAAAAAGTTCGGTGATTGGATGGTTTAAGGTTGTTCAATGGCTGCCACTTTCGTTCATTGTACATGCATGATACGGCCCATTAGATGGATGGTCTGATCCCAAGTCACATGTACAGGAGACATGTTACAAAACTTCATAAAAATTCCTCTTTCATGTTCTCTTTGTATAGATTAATATTGCCTTATGATGCTGAATTGGACCGTGAAATTGTGATGAATAGTTTCATTGGGGTGGGTTATTAGATAAATGGTATAAATATTTAAGTTGATTTTGATTAGCAATTCTAACCAATTTTCTTGCATATTACAAAAGTCATTTAGAGCTTTCAGGCTTCAAAAAGGATCTCAATTTTATATATTTCTTTTGTGGAGATGTTGATGAGGATTAACACGAATGTGATGAGGAACTCGAAGAACAAACAAAAGGAGGAATGGAAAGTACTAGGGATTGCATGAACACAAGATGGTAGTACTGATGAAGAGAACAACAGAATATCATAAAGAAGATAGCATATGATTACAGAGAATAGGATCTTGACCATGCTTTCATGCTATTGGTTGGATGTATCATCTAATCATGCTGTTAATCGGATGAATCATCTGATCAGTATGATTTGCATCATGGGTTGCCAATAGTGGTATGAAACAAAGGACAATGTTTCAGAAAAAATAAAATTAAATAAAAGATAAGTGAAGAAACAGAACAGTTCAGGTTGATGATTCACCTTCCTCGTGTCATTTGAAAGCTTTGTGTATGTTACTAATGTCCCATAAAGGTGGGAATGTTAGCATTCACCAAACATATACATGCATACATACGTTTACATAAACATATACATATAACCCATACATTACCAGTTGTTCATGTGAATAATTTAAAGAGGTAATGAAATACCAAATAACTTGATTACTTGATCATCCACAAGGAACAATCATGGATCTAGATTTAAAGTTCAAGCCTTCTTGGTTGGCTGAATTCTCCTCAGAGAGAAAATATATTCAAACTTGTGGTAGAATATTTTCTTATGATGTTGAAAGACCTTGGCGTGCCCTTGAAGGAGAAGATAGAAATGGCTTGGGTGGAATTGACAAGCTTTCGATGCTTCCCTCCAACATCCCTACCACCCTGCTTGTAGAAGACCGATCCGCTGGATCTGTCTGTATACACCATAGACCCACTATGATCATCTTTTGTGCAATGTCTTCTTCATCGCTCATTGTGACTCCATGTAATCCAAGATGTCCCTTTAAATCAAGATGCTGGTATATCCAATCTGGAAAATATACGCTTGCATTCTCAACATTGGCTTCAATGTTCCTTCTTCCTCCGACCATTTCTAACACCATCATTCCATAACTATAAACATTAGACTTGTATGAGACTCGTCTGAAGTTTCTACAAAATACTTGAGGTGAAATATACCCCAGAGTCCCTCTAGCACCCGTCGTGGATATGATACTCTCTTTTGCAGGGCATATCTTAGCAAGCCCAAAATCCGATATCTTGGGTCTGAAGTCCTTGTCTAGAAGAATCTTATGAGTTTGTATGTCTAGATGCACAATGCGTGTACTGCAGCCACGGTGCAGGTACTCTAGTCATTGGGCAATCCGAATTGCAATTTCATATAGTTTTCCCATCCAAGAGGATTCGTTTCTCTTGGTTTTTCAGCATAAAAGAATTTTTCAAGTGATCCATTGGGCATGAACTCATAGATAAGTGCTCTCTTGGACCCCTCCGAACAAAATCCTAGAAGAGCAACAATATTCACATGGTAAGTCTTACCAATGCTGGCGACCTCATTTATGAAATCTTCTCCATTGCACTTGGAATTGTTCAACACCTTCACGGCTATCAAACGACCATCATAGAGCTTTTCGTTGAACACTCCTCCATAATCTCCTTGGCCTAAATTTATCTTTAAAGGAGTTGGTCATCTTCTTGAGATCCAAATACTGATATCTATTTGGAATAAGGGATCCATAGTTCTTTAGAAATTTCTCCACATCATGATTGTCTTTTGATTTCTTATTCCAAAAGATGATTGATATGTAGGTAGCCTTATGGTAGAAGAAGAAGAGGAAGACGTCTGCTAGAAAGAAGACTGACACTCCCACCGATGTACCTGAAAGAGGGGCAAGAACTCAGAAATTCCATTCAACTTATGAATTATATGTGTAATGAGAGGACACCTTGGTGGATTTCTACGATGTGCATTGGGTGTGTGTTAAAACTAGAGATGACTTCGGTGCATTGTACTCAATTGGGAAGGGATACTTGTTGCCCACTGCTTGACATGTGGCAGGTGGGTTGTTGGATTGAAGCCATCTGACCAGAATGAGTCCTGGTTGTAGATGAACCCTCTGTTGGAAATCATACCCAAGAGAGTAGCCATCAGTTCAGCGAAAGTCAGTTAAAACCAAGCACCCAAACTGATTTGTGTGCTCCGTACACCTGACCACGATTTTGATTTTAAGGAAGAGGGCCCATGAAAATGATGGGAGAAATCCACCATGAAAAGCGACAAATCCCATCTTCAATCAGTCGCCCACTGAACAATGGGTCCTGCAACTACTAGTAAGGATGCTTTTTTGTTCCCCCCTGTGAAGTAATCATCTCATAAAAATGATTTTTACTAGATTTTAAGGCTTATGAAAATTAAATTACCATTTTGAAATGCTTGTTGATATGTTTTGGTCTTCATTTTCTTATATAGGTTTCAAGGGGTTAAGGTTTATATCCCCTGTTTACGTGTTTCATTGTTTCTTGATTGATAAATTTCCTGGTGGTACAACCCACCTTTAAAAGAAATGAAAAGAAAAAGCCAGACTCCTATGTTAGTTTTGCAGGACTAAGAAAATGGTTAGTTGTATGGCAATACAAGCCGTCCACATCGTTGACCCTACTGTTGGATGGAGCATAGATGAAAGCAATGCACTGCAAAGATAGTATTAAACATCAGATTTTCCTTCTAACTTGGACCAATCTCTATTTTACATTTCAACCATCCTTCTAATAGCTATTAATGAGATTGTTAGAATTACTTGACCTATGGGATTTTATGATTATCCAAACTGTAATCTCACATAATTTGGGTTAGAGGTTTACTCCCCTTTTCTTGTATATTTATGAAAATGAAGATTATATATATATATATATATATATATATATATATATATATATATATATATATATAGATATATATATATATATATATATATATATAATAAAAATAAAAGAACCATAGGAGACCATACAGTAGTTCGCAGGACCACAAATATATACACTAACACTCCCCCTTACGTTGGAGCATGAATATTAATCATGCTCAATACCATGTCAGATAGATGAGGCTCAATAACTACCTTGGCAAAAATATAGATGGGAGATGGAGAGTGCAAATAACACCACTGGATAACTTTTTCCCTCACTAAATGATAATCAACTTCAATGTCTTTGATACATTCATGAAACACCGGATTAGAAGCAATATGAATGATTGCTTAATTGTCACAAAATAATAGAATATGATTTGAAACGCCAATGCCAATATCATAAAGAAACAAATGAAGACAGAGAATCTCACTTATGCCATGTCCCATGGCTCCATGATTAATCTCAGCAAACAAACAGACAACTATAGACTATTTCTTGCTTTTTCATATGACCAAGCTGCCACCTATGAAAGTACAAAAGCTGGACACAGATCGGCAACCAGTAGCACAACCAACCCAATCAGCATCACACTAAGTTGACTATAGTCAAAATATAGAATGCCCTTCCTTGGGCCCTTTTGAGATGGCAAAGTATGCAATGAACTGCTTTAAGATGATAAGAGTACGATTTTGCATGAACTGGCTAATGACACTTAAGGCGATGTCTAGGCGAGTAATAGTCAAATAGATAAGCTTCCCAATTAGATAACAATAATGCTTCGAATGACTAAGAGGAGATGACTAAATAATGAACAACTGGTAACTAACTTCAATCGGTCTCTCAAAGGGTGATAATCCAACATTCCAGTGCTATCAATAATATACAATATGTACTTTCTTTAAGAGATGAAAAGCGCTTTGAGTATACTGAGCAACTTCGATGCTAAGGAAGTATTGTAAGGATCTTGGATCTTTAATTTTAAAGGATCGAGCAATAAAATGTTTAATAGAGGTAATTTCATCAAAGTTAATGCCAGTCATCACAATATTGTCAACATACACTACAATAATCATGACGGAAGTCTTACTATTCTTGAAGAATACGGAATTATCAGTGGAATATTGTTGAAATCCAAATTGTAAGATAGATGATGAAGCACTCAAACTAAGTATGTAGAGATTGTTTAAGGCCATATAATGCTCTTTTAAGCCAACACACATTTCCCTCACTACCATGAGGCAAAATCCAGGAGGTAGATGCACGTAGATCTCTTTATGGAGAAAGTCATTTTTGAAATCTACCTGGTGAAGCGGCCAATGCTGATAAGTAGTAGTAGAGAATAATTGAATAGAGTTTATCTTAGCAACAAGGAAGAAGGTATCACGATAGACAATTCCTGATCATTGTGTGAAACCATATGCAACTAAATGAGCTTTTTGCCAAGCAAAAGCTCTATTTGGCTTGTACTTGAGGATGTAAACACACTCATAGCCAATGGCATGGCGTTCCTCAAGGAGAGGGACCAACTCCCAAGTGCCTTATTATTTCATGAGCTCGCACCTTATCAATCATGACAATGTTCCACTTGGGATCCTTTTAGGCATCTATACCTGAAGACGAAACAGACTAGACAAAATAGATGCAAGAAAAGCACAAAAAGATGAAGATAAATGATCATAGGACACATGATCATCAATTTGATGACACATGCTCGAGCCAATGTGATAACATGTAGGAGGAACGATGGAGCCAGTGTGATAAAATGTAGGAGGAATGATTGAGCCAATGTGATAACATGTAGGAGGAACGATTGTCCGTTTTGCTTTACAGAGTAATTAGGGGGTTGTGTCCTAGATTCAAAGACAAGTTCTGTATTAGCTATGGACAATGTTGAACTAGCCTAATTATCATGTACTATTGTTGGGATGTCTCATCTTCATGTGTAGAAGGAAACTCCAAAGTTGGAAGGGATGCACTACTTGCCATGGCAAGAGAAGCATGTAACAGAAAGTAAGAAACATCATCCAAGTACTTTTTGTAGTACCACATAGCTTCTGACCATAGGAATTTCCCATGTGCGGGGCATTGACAATTAGGCCATGTTTGGATACACCCTTGTAAGTAGCCTTTTTTACTTTGCAACAATTAGGGCATGTTTGGATACACCCCCATTAGTAACTTCTTTTTTACTTTGCAATAATTAGGGCATGTTTGGATACACCCTTGTAAGTAGCCTTTTTTACTTTGCAACAATTAGGGCATGTTTGGATACACCCCCATTAGTAACTTCTTTTTTACTTTGCAATAATTAGGGCATGTTTGGATACACCCCCATAAGTAGTTTTATTTTATTTTATATTTTTTTACTCATGCCTCTCTCTCATATCAAAGGTGGCACCATATGATGCATAGTCCATAGACCACATCCAAAGGGAGCCCCGTATGATGGATGACCCACTTCGGAGGTGAGGCCCACATTTGGACGGTCTACATCAAAAGTGAGCTCCACATGATGGTCAATGGACATTGAAGGTAGGCCCCACATAATGGATGGTCCACATCAAAGATAGCCTATGATGAATGGCCTACATCCAGGGCGGGCCCTGCATGATGGACGGCCCACTTCGAAGGTGGACCCCACACGATGGACTATCCACATCAAAGGTAGGCTCCACATGATGGACGGTGGCCATTAAAGGTGGACCTCACATGATGGACAATTAACATTGATGGTCGGCTCCACAGCCTTACGTGATGGATGTCTCACATCAAGGTGGGCCCAACATAATGGGTAGTTCACATCAAAGGTCAGCCCCTTATGATGAATGGTCCACATCTAAGGCAAGCCCCTCATGATGCAGGCCTGCTTGGAAGTTGGGCCCTACCTGACTGCTCACCATTGAAACCTTCTTGGGACCTATAGAAGTCTTGGATTAGGCTGATATTTGTGTTTTTCTTCATCCCGGTGGGAATCACCTCATGGATTAGGATGATATTTGTGTTTTTTCTTCATCTTGGTAGGAATCACCTTACAGATCAGACTGATGCTTGTGTTTTACCTTCATCCTGGTGGGAATCACCTCATGGATGAGGCTGATATTTGTGTTCTACCTTCATCCTAGTGAAAATCACGTTATGAATAGATGGCATACAAAAATCACAGTGAGCCCTAGAAAGGTCTCGATGGTGGGTGTTTCCATCACTATTCTTTGTGGTGTAGCCCACTTAATTTTTGAATCTGCCTCATTTTTAAGCTGACATACTAACAGTAGCTGGCGAAGGGTAAAGTGTATTTCACATGGGCATCAAGGTGTGCCGCATAGAGCTTTTGATACACAGTCCTGGGAAAGGAAATTCATGTATCACTATGATCATGGATGGCCCACTTTAGTAGTAAAATCTAGGCATTAAATGTCCGGTATTCCTACGAAGCTGTCAGTTTCAGGCAATAGGTTTCTAGCTGTAACCTTTTGGTTGGTACTGTTTTGCCCTGGTATGAAACTTGGATAATCTTGCTTTGAAATCCCCTTTCAATATCCCAACGCATGGAAACCACCACAATTACAAAATAGGAATTGAAATTTTTGTTGATTCAAGGTGTGTTTGGCAAACCGGCAATTCTGCTCAATTTGGCAGCAACCCCATTGAGTTCACTTCACCAATTTGGAAAAAAAAAAAAAGGGAATTCAGGACTGTTGTAAACAATGGAAAAGGAAATTGTAAACATTAAAGAATTGATTTCGTTTACCCTGAAATTCTCTCATCCAAACGCACAACCAATTTGGATAAGGAGATTTACATGAGAAATCAAATCTCAAGTAATATGTATTAGTTATCCTCCATTTCAATTGCAAGAATATGATCCAATGACATTTCTTATATGGTGGAAAAAGAAATTTATCATCATTACAGAATTAATTTATTTTACCATGAAATTCTCTTATCCAAACTGACCAAAAGTTTAGATCTTTGAACATCAATTTGATGATATAAAAATAAAATAAGACTCTCCATCATAACTAATGGTTCAGTGCAATTGATGCAAATTTGTTGTAGGTGGTCCAACACACCTGAGACTAAAACCACCTTTGACTATGTTTGATTTTGACAAAATGGCAACTATGGAGACATGTATCTTCAATCTGTTGAAAATAAAGCATATTCATAATCCGTATGGGCTGTTTGGCATACAACAGAAAATGAGATCATCTCATTTTAGTTAATTGTAATTTTGTAGTAGAGATCTTTTTTTTTAAAAGGTAGAGACCATGGTAGAGGCTAATATCCGTATGGGCACTTGATTTCTTGATTTCTTTGACCTCATTCAGTCACACGATTAAATTATAACTAAAATTTCTGTTTTTGTTGTCACTAGGTTCGCTTAATTGGTTCCGGATAAGAGACGATGCCAAGAATGATTTCTATGTCGAGAATCTTACTGGATCCAGCTAAATATCTTTTTTCTGTCCATACTTAACGCCTCTCTGCTTCTTGATTCTGCCTATGAATATTCACCCCTATCTGCTCTCTCTTTTTTTCTTCTTCTTCTCTTATATGTGAAAAAGATTAGCCCTCTTAATGCTAGATAACCTACATGTATCTCTATCCCATTTTGCTACTGTATTCATTGCTTTCAGAACCATCAATCTGAGATTAGTAATAGCAGTTAACCAGAACTAGACAATGTAACCTTTTGCTTGGGACATACTTTAGGGTGGATTGGAAAATGTAACCTTTTCTTGGGATATACATTAGGCTAAAGAAGAATTTCCATACATCATGAATGTGAGAAATAGAATACAACAATTCGCATGAGAAGCGTTCAACAAGGTGAATTGTAGCACAGATGCCAACATGGCACTTGTGTCAAATCCTGGTCAATTTTTAAGTGGAGACAACCATGAACAAACCTCATACATTAATCAGGGCAATCCACTCATCAGGTGTTCCTATCATCAAAGGCTCACATACAATGTACAGGTTTGCCTCACTAGATGGATGGACCATCCTGGTTGTTGGAACAAGACATGTTTGCATTGAGCCTCCCTTAGTGCATGGCCTGGATCTTTCACACGCGTGTCATGTTGTTGTATGTGCCGTTATCCTCTTCTTCTCTGCATTCTCCATTTGGGCATGAGGCTTTGACATAATTTTCATCGGGTTTAGGCCGTATAATTCATTTTTCACACTGTAAATGATGGGGAAAGGGTTGAACACAAATTGTCGAGTTTGGACTTGTGGATTGTTGGTTTGCATCAATCTTCATGTAGTGGTGCTCTGTCAATGAAAGATCATGGGTAGAGGTGGAAGCCAGCTCAGCATCTAGCCATTTGGGGAGTGGTCTATCTACACCAAATTTGTGTTACTGAGCCATGGATCCCACTCATAAGAATTGAAAACCTGGGAATTCTGTGCAAAGCCTAAGGTTGAGAATTCTATAATGCCTTGAGAGCCATACATGAACCATTTGTAAATGATCTCACATGTTTTCTCATATGCAAGTCCTTTTTCGTGTCATTCATGTTTTTTTTTTTTTTTTTTTTTTTTTTTTTTTTTTTTTTTTTTTTTTTTTTTTGTAATTTATACACATCATATCTTTTATTTAGCTGGTTGTTTATTCAAGTAAGATTTCAACAAAGATTTGAATCATCTTCCTCAGTAACATTTATACACATCATATCTTTTATTTAGTTGGTTCCCTTTCTATTGAGCCTTGTCAAAAATTGAGATCATGTTTCATGCCAGCTTCCATAGATAAAATCTGATTTTTATATTTTGCTTCTTGCTTGTGCCAGGCCAAGTGTGATGAGGACATCGTGCACACGCACGCTCGCACACCACCACCCCTACGCACATACGTACGTAGGAGGACCCCACCATCGATCTGGCTTGATGACGATGTCCAGGGAAGGCCTCCTAGTTAGAAGATAAGTTTTGGTTCAAAAAAAGTGGGTCCGATAGTCAAGAAAAGCCCATCATGGGATCTCATGATCGTGGCCCACTCGTCGGATTGGTTTCATATTTTAGGTTTTGCTTATTGTTATTATTTAGAACATTGTAAATGCTTTAGATTTCTATGTTTGGTTTTTATTTTAGTTTACTTCATCACCAAGTAATAGGTTGCGCACATGGTGCGAGTTTTGGGGTATAGGATTTTCTCTATAAATAGGCACCCCTTGTAATTCTTTTGGATTCATTGAAGTTAATAAAAAATTCTTGCTTTATTTTTTTACTCTCTTCGTGAGTTGTGGAAGAATTCAAAAGTGGGTGCGAAACCCTCCCTTTTCGAAGGGCTAACTACCGTGGTGCGAAGCCACATCGATCCCGATTCACCCCCATCCTCCACCATCTTTTTTTCCATCTTCCCCACCATCCATACTTCGAATTCATCCCTTTTGTTGCATCAGATTTCTTCATTACAGCAGGTTTCCAGATTTCGGCCTGCAGGCGATCTGAAACTTCGGCGGAGCACCATGCTCAGACCAGAATTTGGATCGACATCAGATTTGGGGGTTTTGCTGCCCAGGCCTGGTCGACCAAGGCCTAGGAGGCCTTTTCTGGGTTCAGCCCCCCACCACACGTGCGGCCAGCCTCAGGAGCACATGCGCCCGCACCTGGCTCGCTGTCCACACGCAGTGGCTATTTCGGGTTCAGGTTTTTCTTCTATTTCCTTTTTTTAAAAAAACCTAATTTCATAAACCCTAACCCTAGAATACATTATCCCTAATTGATTTGCCCCTTTTTCTCACCCTAGGGTTCCTTGAATTAAAATTAGGGAATCCCTTGGATTAGGGACTGATTCTTGTGCATGTGGGACTGATTTCTATTTTCCTTTGAGTATTGTTTGGTTCATAATTTTTATTGATCCAGCCCTAACATGTATAGGCCTGGATCCGCATAGATTCCCCTTTAATTGAATGTTTGGATTTTCATATGGGATGTGGAATTTGTGTGATTGTTTCTGAATTGGTGTGATCTAAGCCTGAAATCTTGCATATCATATTTAATTTTCATGTCCTGCATCAAATTTGGTATCAAAGCCTAGGGTTCTTGTAGGGGAATTCACCACATATTTAGGGTTTAGTTTATTTGAGTCCGTCATGCATTCAGTCCACCATATATAGTTGAATTTTAGTAACGGTGTGTAATCGCCTTCATATAGAGTCTCGTAGGGTCATTTAGTTTTTTTAAAATGCATATAGTTGTCATAGCAGGTCCTTAAGTTGAGTTAGCTTGTGTATGCCCACACGTACGGGTCGCGGTTTTGGTTTGCACCCTACTCTAAACATGGAGCAACTACAATAATCAATGGCCAAGTTAACCCAGCAGGTTGAGTCTATGTCTAAGCGCTTGGAACAACACATAGATCAACGCCTTAACTAATTTGATGATCACGTTACTCAAATAGAGGCCTCCCTTAGGGCAAACCCCACCATTAGAGAAGATGCCCATTCTCAAGTAGGTGGTCAGGAGATTAGGCCAAGGAGTTGGTCATGGGTGCGCACCTGTGCACCCACCTCGTGAGGGACATCATGACCAATATGACCCAGATGCGCAACTCCTCAAGGGAGTTAGAGTAGATACCCCTACTTTTGATGGCCACTTAGACCCTAAAGCCTTTTTAGATTGATTGGCGGATATGGATCACTATTTTGAGTGGTATGATATATCGGATGTTCGACGAGTCCGATTTGTCAAGATGAAGCTTGTGGGTCAAGCAAAGAGGTTTTTGGGCGATGGTTGAACGAAAAAAAGAAAGAGTAAGGGAACTCCCAATAGTCCATTGAGGAGAAATGAAAGAAACGCTGAAAGAGAAGTACCTTCCTTTCTCTTATCGCTTGCGGTTAATTGAGGAGTGACAGTCTCTTCGACAGGGTTCCATGAGTGTTGCTGACTATATTGAGAAATTCGAAGAGTTCTTAGACCCGCTGTGAAGTTGATGAGGACCTCGTACTCACCCTTGCTCGTTTTAAAACGGGTCTGCGTCCTGACATTAGGAGAGAATTGCTAGCCAAAGACATAGACACTATCGAACAGTTGTACCAAGTAGTGTTAGATGTCAAGCCATACTTTAAAGCATATGTGGGAAGGTGGTTTGACTTTCACGAATCCAGTGCTAAGGCCAACCCCTCTGGGGCTAGACCTAGCACGAGATTCCAAAACAAACCATCCCATAATGTTCAGCCCAGACCTAAGGATGATAAGGGTAAAGAGATTGTCGGGTCTAGTTCATGTGGAAGTGGGGCCAGTAGGTGTTTTAGGTATCAGGGGTTTGGTCATTTTGCTCACCAGTGCGGCACGAGAGAGGGCACTAAAGTATTCCTTATTGATGAGCAAGTAGAAGTAGTGCCCCCAGAGAGTGATAATGAGGAGGATGAATATGAGCCAGTCGGAACCCCTAATGATAAGGAAGAGGGAGCACAAGAGTCTGTGACCCTCGTAATTGTGCGTTGCGCCCTGGCTCAAGCCAAAACATTGATGACTGGCGTCGCAACACGATCTTCTACACTTATGCAAAATATGGGGAAAAGAGCTGTAAGATGATCGTGGATAGTGGTAATTGTGCCAACGTGGTATCGACTAGCACTGTGAGTCGTTTGGGCTTGAAGCTAGAAGCCCATCCTTAACCCTATAGAGTTTCTTGGGTTGATGAGATATCCATTCCAGTCTCGCACCGCTGTCTTGTCCCTATTCAGTTCGGATCTTATAAAGACATAATTTGGTGTGATGTTGTTCCTATGGATGTAGGCCATATCATTCTGGGTAGGCCGTGGCTCTATGACAGGGATGTGACCATATTTGGTCGTTCAAATGTGTGTACATTCTGGTTTGAGGGCAAGAAGGTCAAGCAAAATCTTCTGCCACCCAAGAATACAACTGGAAAAGAGTTCACCACACAGAGTGGTGTGAGCGGTCCAAAAGAAGTGAAAGAGTCGAAGTCCAAGTCCAAACCGCTCCATATTTTGAATGCCAAAGACTTTGACCAAGAGGCGGAGGCGGACTCGATGATATACGCCCTTGTGGTTAGGAAGAGTGTACCAGAGACTAACGTAGAGTTACCTACTGAGGCCATTCATGTAGTACATGAGTTTCGTGATGTCTTTCCTGATGATTTACCGAATGAGCTTCTCCCTATAATGGATATACAACATGCAATTGATTTAATCCCTAGGGCAACTCTACCAAACCTCCCGCATTACAAAATGAACCCGAAAGAGCACGTTGAGTTGAAGAGATAGATTGATGAACTCCTAGAGAAGGGTTTCATTCGAGAGAACATGAGTCCGTGTGCCGTACCCGCCCTTCTTACACCTAAGAAGGATGACACATGGGGGATGTGTGTTGATAGTAGGGCCATCAACAAAATACGGTTTCTCATACCGCGTCTTGATGACATACTAGATATGATGGCCAATGCTACTATCTTCTCAAAAATTGACCTCAAAAGTGGGTATCACCAAATCTGTATACACCCTGGTAATGAGTGGAAGACGGCCTTCAAGACGAAGGATGAGCTATATGAGTGGTTAGTTATGCCTTTTGAGTTAACTAATGCCCCAAGCACTTTCATGCGTGTGATGACCCAAATGTTGAGACCCTTCATGTGGAAGTTCCTAGTCGTATACTTTGATGATATCTTGATTTATAGCATGACTAAGGAGCAACACTTCAATCATTTGAGGTAGGTTTGTGGGATCCTTAGGGCTGAGAAGTTGTATATCAATCTAAAGAAGTGCGCGTTCTTGTCTAGTAGTATGATCTTCTTAGGTTTTATTGTATCAGCTGAGGGCGTATCGGCGGATCCCGAGAAGGTCAAGGCCATCGTTAATTGGCCTGAACCCCATAATATTCATGAGGTGTGTAGCTTTCATGGCTTAACCATTTTTTATAGGCGATTCATTCGAAGCTGTAGTTCCATTGTGGCTCTCATCATGGACTGCATAAAAAAGGGAGAGTTTTAATAGACAAAGGCCGCCTCGAAGGCCTTCAATGAGATAAAGGTCAAGATGACCGAAGCTTCAGTCACGCGATTTCCAAATTTTTCAAAAGCTTTTGAAGTCACATGTGACGCGTCAGGAGTTGGCATAGGAGGAGTACTTAGCCAGGAAGGGCACCTTGTCGCCTTTTTTAGTGAGAAACTGAACGAGGCGAAGCAAAGATATTTCACTTACGACAAGGAATTCTACGCGGTAGTGCAATCACTACGCCATTGGTGACATTACCTGTTACCGCAAGAATTCATCTTGTTCTTAGATCACAAGGCTTTAAGATACTTGAGCTCTCAGAAGAAATTACGCCCCAGGCATGCTAAGTGGGTTCAATTCCTTCAAGAGTACACTTTTGTGCTTAAGCACAAAGCCGGTGTAGAGAATAAGCCTGCCGACACGTTGAGTCGTCGAGTCGCATTACTCAACTCCATGAGCATTGAAGTTACGGGTTTTGAGCGTATCAAAGAAGAGTATTCTGAGTGTCCAGATTTTGGGGTTGTGTATACGTTCTTTATTAGAGAGTCCGTCAGGAGCTAATAGTGAGTATTTGATTTTGGAATGATATTTGTTTAGGAGTGACCGCTTGTGCATACCACGCACCTCCCTTCGCGATTTTTTTTGTCTAAGAGTTACATTCAGGGGGAGTCGTGGGTTATTTCAGTCGTGACAAGACCATTGCCCTAGTGGAGGATAGATTTCATTGGCCAAGCCTCAAGCGGGACGTGACCAAAATTATAAGAAAATGTCGTACTTGTCAACTAGTAAAACAGAGGAAACAGAATACAGGATTATATACACCTTTGCTAGTCTCATTCATCCCTTGGTAGGACATCAGTATGGACTTCGTGCTTAGACTTTCCAAGACTATTTGAAAGCATGACTCCATATTTATTGTCGTGGACCGTTTCTTCAAAATGACCCACTTCATTCCTTGTTCTAAGACCTCCGACGCCTCTCATGTTGCCAAGCTGTTCTTTAGTGAGGTCGTCAAATTGCATGGGTTACCAAAAACCATAGTGTCTGACCGTGACGTAAGATTCATGAGTTACTTTTGGAAGACACTATGACACATGATGAATACTAAGCTCCAATTTTCTTCTGCCTATCACTCTCAGACCGATGGTCAGACTAAGGTGGTTAATAGGAGCTTAGGGAGTTTACTTCGATGTTTAGTGGGGGAGCATACCAGGACGTGGGACGCCGTACTATCTATAGCCGAGTTTGCATACAATAGTTCTGTCAATAGGTCCACAGGTCTAAGTCCTTTTGAAGTTGTTACTGGTTATAAGCCTAAGAAGCCTATTGATCTTATCCCCATGTCATTGTCCCATAGGCCTTCAGAGTCTGCAGAGTCTTTTGCGCATCACATACATTCATTGCATCAAGAAATTAAGCGAAAGATCACTACTAGTAATGAACATTACAAATTTTCTGCAGACCTACATAGACGTTTCAAAGAGTTCAATATTGGGGACTCTGTGATGGGTCCGCATTAGGCCCGAGCGGTACCCTCCGGGGGCCATTCGTAAATTACACGCGCATAACGCTGGGCCCTTCAAAATTATAAAGCAAAACGGTCTCAATGCGTATTATGTAGACCTTCCACCTTCCATGGGAATTAGTTCCACATTCAATGTGTAGGATCTAGTTACTTTTCAGGGACCCACTGATACTTTGTTCGGCCCTTCGCCCACCCATCCTGATGCCCCAAACTTACCCTTTGATTCATGGCTTCTTCCCGACCTTTCATTCAAGCCTCTGCCTCCGATACTTAGCCTTCACATACTAGAGAGGAAATAGAGGATATCCTGAACCATGAGATAATTTTCACGTCAGATGGCGGGTTTCAGAAATTCCTAGTTAAATGGAAGTCACACCCAGCTTCAGCCAACACGTGGCTCACTGAGAAGGAGCTTCAGAGACTTGATCCCGACGTCCTAGAGCGGTTCAGGAGTTTTATTTCGCTAGTGGCAAAATCTTCGTAGTCGGGGAGAGTTGATGAGGACATCGTGCACACGCATGCCCGCACACCACCACCCCTACGCACGTGCATACACAGAAGGAGGACCCCACCATCGATCTGGCTCGATGACGACGTCCGGGGAAAGCCTCCTAGTTAGAAGACAAGTTTTGGTTCAAGAAAAGTGGGCCCGATAGTCAAGAAAAGCCTATCATGGGATCTCATGATTGTGGCCCACTCGTCGGATTGGTTTCATATTTTAGGTTTTGCTTATTGTTATTATTTAGAACGTTGTGAACGCTTTAGATTTCTCTGTTTGGTTTTTATTTTAGTTTACTTCATCGCCAAGTAATAGGTTGCGCACATGGTGCGAGTTTTGGGGTATAGGATTTTCTCTATAAATAGGCACCCCTTGTAGTTCTTTTGGATTCATTGAAGTTAATAAAAAATTCCTGCTTTATTTTTCTACTCTCTTCGTGAGTTGTGGAAAAATTCAAAAGTGGGTGCGAAGCCCTCTCTTTTCGAAGGGCTAACTACCCTGGTGCGAAGCCCTTCGAAAAGAGAGTTAATGTTATTGGTAGCTAACAACAAAAAAGAAACCTAGTGGAAGCTAATAGTTATCTTGCAGTAGGCATAAGAATTTTCATTAATTCAGCATCTTTTGGATTCAGCAAGATAAGGTTGTTGGTTGAAGAGGAACAAAACTTCTTTTTTTTTTTTTTGAAATTATATTTTATCTGATTTTATGAAACTAACTAACCTAAATAAAGTGATGAGCGGATTTAAATTTCTCCACTATTTACACTACTAACCGCTAGGATTAGATTTCAGAATGTGATTTAAAAACTTAGTATTAAGATTAGAGATTTATAGGAGGGTGACAATGTGGTGTGAGTGCCTTGCTTTTTCTGAAACTTGATGGATGAGGAAATTGTTAATTTTGTTGGACTGATGGAACCGCTTCGTGGCCGCGGTCTCTTTGGGGGTTATGACTGAAGGGTTTGAAATCTTGATAGATTAGGTTGCTTCTCGGTTAATCACTCCCGGTGAGGAGTCTCGACCACAAGACCTCCCGCTCTGATACCACTTTGATGCAGAACAATTAACCACTTACTCTAAAAGCTTGAACTGTTAGAGCATGATAAATCAATCCCTTTATCTCATAGCCTAGGCCCCACATTGCATGAGTTAGGACCTTGGTCAAACCCCCCCCCCCCCCCCCCAATCGGCCCCAAATCACATAGGTACCGCCTCACACGAGCCACCCGCTTCACATGAGATGCCCACCCCAAGTGTGTCCCCACATCCCATAGGCTACCCCACTAGAGCCGGTGTGAAAATGCCCCTGCATTAATTTTTTTGGGTCTTGATTGCCTTAAATGTCCACGGATTAGTTTTATAGTTGATGACCAATTCATCTCTTTTGATTTCATAGGAGGCCCCAAATGGAGGACTGTCCTCATTGAAGGTGAGGATCACACGGTGGACGGTCCACATAAAAGGTAGGGCCCAGATGATGGATGAACCCATATTAATGTGGGCCCACATATGGATGGCCCACATCAATGCTCAGCCCATAATGATAGAAAGCCCATATCCAAAGTGAACTGATGGATGACCCGCTTCAAAGGCGGGGCCTGAATGATGGATGGTCCATGTTAAAGGTGTGCTCCATATGATGGGCAGTGGACATTGAAGCTGGGCCCCACATGATGGATGTGACCCATATTGAGGTGGCTCCACATGATGGACAATCCACATCAAAGGTCAGCCTCTATTGATGAATGACCCATATCCAAGGCGAGCCCTGCATGATTGGCAACCCACATTGAAAGTGGGACCCACATGATGGATAGTCCACACCACCACTCCATTTAACCTGCTAGAACCTGGCTTAGAAGTGGATTAAGCCGGTTGACCCACTGGCTAACATGACCCCTCGCCTACCCTACCCACATCAAAGAATCCCTAAGCTTTTGTTTATGATTTCTTACCTCTTAACTAGTTGAGACACCAAATTAATTTACGACTTATCTCAAATGTTTTATCTACGGTTGTGATCATGTTGACTTATGTGTATTGTGGTATTGTTTCAACCTTGCAATTAACCTTATTTTCTAATTCATTTATTCCATCTTCATGGAATGCTACTTTTTGACCTTTTCTCCTTATGTTTGCAGGATTTGATCAATTGCACTTAAATTTATGCCCACAAGCATAGAAGTCTTTTGACGCCAGTTAGGAGTGGACCACATGGAGGATTTTTTTAAAAATGTATTTAAAGACCCTTTTCAACTAATTGTTGTGTGTGTGTATATATATATTTGCCTACACTGAGGATTGCACAGCTTTTAACTCGGGCCGTTAAATCTTTGTAGCACATCGGAAGACTTTTGCCAGCACTTGCATATGTTTTTATCGGAGCTTTTCTGTTATTAAATGTCGCTGAAAACTGTGTTTTGAAATATTGTTACCGGAGCTTGGAAAGACTTTTTGCGGCGCTTTGTTGATTTTCACCGGCGCTTTTCTAGTGGGGCGCTGAAAAAGCTACTAAATTACATCGACAAAAAAAGCATTAGTAAAGGGTGATTAACACTGATAAAACATTTACCGACTCACCCCTTAATCGGCGCTTGCTGATTGCCGACAAAGGTGTTGTCGGCGCTTTTTTTTTTTTTGCCCTTGCCAGCACTTTTGACCGCTGCCAAAGGCCTTTTTGTTATAGTGAAATCATATACACCGAGATGTCAAAACCAACAACATTGTCCTCGACAATGATTTACGAGTAAAAGTTGCCGATTTTTTTATTTTATTTTATTTTTTAATAGAAAACTTCATTACTAGCTTAATTATGTACGTCACTATAGACATTCGGGCTACCTCAAGATTAAAAGGACCATGAGGGAGCCTATCATAAATGCCCAAAAAAGGCTGACTATCTAAGAAGGATTCTCAACTAACATTCTTCGGGGACTGCCTGATTGCCCCCAGCCGCCCGACTCTACCGAACAAAATCAGACCCCGAATTAGCAGGGGGAGCTCCAACGTCAGCCGAACAAGGGAACTATCCTGAAGGGCACTCCCTTGGCGGGCTAACCTGTCTGCTGGGTCGTTACCTTCTCTCTTGATATAGCCAAAAATAAACTGTCTGCTTCAACTTTTCAATTCTAACTGACCAGTACCTCCAGTGCCATGCCATCTGGGACCTTTCATTTAGGAAAAAGTCAATCACGACCTTAGAGTCTGATTCCACTACTACCTTGGATAGGTCCAGGTTCAGGCAATGGGTTAGCCCATCGTAGATCACTCATAATTATGATCTACCTTTTTGCCAACTTTGGCATGTCACGTTTGTTTCCGATGGGCAAGTCACATGTCTCGACTGTGCCGCAAGGGACACCTGGGTATGTGGACCTTGAGTATCATCGGTGCTACCAACTTACTAACAAGAGTGATGTGTATAGCTATGGAGTGGTCTTGATCGACCTTATATCATCCAAGCAGCCAGTAGATGTCACTAGGCATCCAGATGAGATTAATTTGGCTAATATGGCAGTTAACAGGATCCACAATGGAGGATTGTATAAGTTGGTGGACCCCAATCTACGGTTCGAATCGAACAATGCCGTAAGGAGAATGATTATATTGGTGGCTGAGTTGGCCCTCAGGTGTTTGCAAGATGATAAGGAGAAGAGGCCTTCAATGCAGGAGGTTTTGGAGGGGTTGAGAGAAATTGGGAGTGAGGATTATAAGGTGGAGAAGGTGGACTCTCCAGCTGCCTTCGACATTTCATCACTGGATAAAACTGCATCACTGTCACCGGATGCTGTGACTGACACATGGATCAATTTATCTACCACATCTAATGCCAGTGACTAATGCATATGACAAATGCAGTTTTCTTTGAAATATGATGCGTTGGCTAAAATATATATTGTTTTGTTTTCTTCAAGCAATTGTGAAAGAAATTCTCATATGCTATTGAAGTCTCAGAACTTGTTATGATCATGAAGAAGAGGATAGAAATGGCTGGGGTGGCATTTGCAAGCCATCAAGTCTTCCTTCCAGCATCTCCACCACCCTACTCATTGAAGGCCGATCTGTCGGGTTGGTTTGGATGCACCATAAACCAACTAACACCATCTTCCTTGCTGTTTCTTCTTCAACTTTTGTTGCAATTCCATGTAAACCTAGATATCCATCTTGATCAAGATGCCTGTATGTAGTGAGACGCTTGTATATCCAATGAGGAAAATATACCTCGCTGGTGTTCTCCACATGCGGATCAATGTTCTTTCTTCCTCCAACCATTTCCAGTACCATCATACCATAGCTATAAACATCTGATTTGTTGGAAACGCCCCCAATGTTTCTACAATATACTTCAGGAGCAATAAACCCAAAGGTTCCTCTGGCACCCAACATTGATATACTACTGTTTTGCGTGGGGCACAGCTTTGCTAATCCAAAATCTGAGATCTTGGGGCAAAAGTCCTGATCTAGAAGAATATTATGCGGTTTTATGTCGAAGTGTAGAATGCGTGTGTTGCAACCACGGTGCAAGTACTCTAGTCCTCGAGCTACACCTATTGCAATTTGGTAGAGTTTTTCCCACCCCAAGGGATGTGATTGTCTTGGTTTATCAGAGTAGATGTATTTTTCTAGAGATCCATTCGGCATGAACTCATAGATAAGTGCTCTTTTAGACCCCTCTGAACAGAAACCTAGGAGAGAGACGATATTCACATGGTAAGTCCTACCAATGCTGGAGACCTCGTTAATGAAATCTTCTCCGTTACCCTTGGATTCATTCAGGACCTTCACGGCCACAAGACGGCCATCCTGTAGCATCCCTTTGAACACACCACCATACCCTCCTTGGCCTAAACTATCTTTGAAAGAGTTGGTAATCTTCTTGAGATCTGAATAGGTGTATCTTCTCAGAGCCAAGGATCCATAGATTTCTAAGAACTCTTCAACATCACGACCGTCACCTGCATTGTTGGTTTTCTTCTTCCAATTTCTTCTTGACCAACCAGAAGAGTTGGTTCGAAAGAGCAAGAAAAGAAAACCTGCTAGAAGGAAACAGCCTGCTCCTGTGGATATACCTAAAAGAGAAGAAGAAATCAGACAAAAAGAGCTGCATGATGGAATTTTTTCCCGTGAGGATTTTTCCATGTGAAACTTGCATGTTCTCTATACATTTTGCTTTCGTTTGATTTTATCTTGTTGGTTTGAATTCGGATTTACTTCCATGCGGCTCCCAACACATGTTAGATTTGAATAGTTGAATTTTCAGGCCGAAACACAATCTCAGTGTGCCCACCAAATGGACCACCCTGTCTTGCAAACAAGTAGGTACAATTGATGGAGCTGTGATCCTAGTTAGCAAAATCTGCTTTAAACTTTGTATTTTTTAGAAGAAAAAAAAATTGTATAATTAATCAAATGTTTAAAACTCCGTTTACTTAGGAAGATAGGGAAGAAAACTCATTTTTGGCAAACCAAATTAAACACATTATGTACGTTTTCAATAAAACAAGTGAAGTTTCGTTTGGAATGATTGCCACGTTAAAGGCCTCCTTTTTTCATGTAACATTGATTTCTTGTTGGATGAAACTTCATTGAAGGCCAAAACCAAAAGGCAAGCGTCCAAACAGGTCCTTGGGCTCATTTGGGTATAGGTCAAACAACCATTGAAACAATGGAAACCGAGCAATGAAACAGTCATGCTGATGAAGAGGTGCTATATCCTCTGTTCCATGATAGAGGTTGTGGTCTTCAGTGTGTATGATTATACAAACATAAATTTGAATAATTGAACTGATTATCGTGCTCACAGTCAACAAATGTTTGGATAGGAGTTTTAAGTTGAAAGGGTAGGAAAGGAGAGGTGGACATCGCAAAATTGAGAAAGAAGTTGTAGAAGTTGGATTGCAAGTAATGGTTGATTCTTTCGTCTTGAATTACAAGCATGTTTACTTCATTTTGTGGGTGGTATGGGTGCCAGGATCTTTGGAAACTTCTTGTTTGGGGGAACTTGGGCTGCAACAGGTACAGAGTTGGTTTTATTTTCTCTCAAAGGCAAGAGATGAAGGATTAAAATGAAATAGCCGTCCAAAGGGGGAAAAAAGACAAGTGGAAAAAGAGAAGGCAGGGCATTAAGAGTATGATACCTATGGCAATGATCCTCTTCTTGCTGTCCTTGTTCCCATTTCCATCTGTAGAATCATATTATATAGAAGATCAACAAAACATAAAATCATTTTAATGTAATAATAGCACCAACACCCATTTTCTCACACTGCAATATCTGTTTTCTTGTCAGTAAAAGAAAAATGAATCAATCGAAACTAGTCTAACCATTAGAGGACCGCCAATCTGCACAAGAGATTATCCAAAGGACATTTACTTATTGTAGTTCAGTCCCTCAACATGTGTCAGCATGGCACCTGTGGGATATGTATGATCCATCCAGCAGGTTGTCCCCATTTTGTTGATGACAATGTCCCAAAAATCAGGCTGGTCCAACCCTTTTTGTGGCTCACATTGCACGAACCAAAGGATGGCTAAAAGGAAAATCCATTTAGTGATATGTTTGTTTCTGCAACCATCTGAGACAGGACAGGCCCAGTTTTTGGGCAAAGCATGTACACGGTGGGGACATATATTGATTCTGATCAGCTGTTTCACACACGTGTCACGCACAGGCACATAAACAAGTTCACCATGTGGAGCTTGTACATGAATGCTCCAATAATCCATCCTTTCGATCAAACCATCGGTTGCAAACCCAAACGGCCCATTTGCTCCAGATCTAAACATACAAACTGTGTCGTGGAGAAAGAGAAGCAAGCCTATCTTCAGCTCCTTCAATCAGTAGCTGCTAAACACTGACGACGGCAGGCAGAATTTTATTTTATTTTAATAGAAAATTTTAATTACCAAAAGGATTAGTTAGGTATGAACAAATATAAAGGAGAAGTAGCTCAGTGTTCCGATGGAGTGAATTGTATATGAGAAACAAGTAGTAAGTAATTGCATGTAGTCAATAGAGGTGGGCATCGAGTCGAGTTGGACCGGATTGGGTCCAACTTGACTCGATCCGATTTTTCAAGAACCTGACCCGAACTCGATCCGATCCGGGACCGAGTTCAGTAGGGCTGACTCGATCCGATCCGAATCCTTGCTGGCCTGACCTGAACCGAGTTTGACTTGGTCTGGGAAACCGAATCGAGTCGGATTGAGTTGAGTCTAGGGAGAGAAAGGAGGAGAGAAAGAAGGAGAGGGAAATTGGGAGAGAAAGAGGGAGAGAAAGGAGGAGAGATGGGTGGGTGCCGCGCCTCCTTCGGGTAGAGAACGAGGGGTTAGGGTTCGTTCGGTTCGGGACGAGTAGAGAGCTGGGTAGTAAAAAGTAATATATATGTGTGTGTGTGTGTGTGTGTAAAAAAACTTATATATAGGACCCAACCGGATCGGGTCGGATCGGTTCGGATCGGATCCATTCGGATTAGATTTCGGATCGGATTGGTCCAGATTGACCACGATCCAAACTCGATCTAATGTACGATAGGATCCGAGTGGTCCTACTCAATCCGCACTGATCCAGGCCTTCGGTTCGGTTCAGATCAGGTTGGATCCACCAGAGTAGGTCGGATTCGCCGGATCGGGTCGGATTCTACCCAGCTGTAGTAGTTAATAGTAAATAAATAATAATTACTTTTATATTTCCTTGGAAATGCACCCTGTTAAAAAAAAAGTCTCACATTAGGTACCATGCTATGTATGGAAATCCTGTGGGGCCCCACCATGATATATGTGTTATATCTACACTGTTCATTCAATTTTCAAATCATTTTAGGGCATAGGCTAAAAAATGAGGTAGATTGACACAGGGATGAATGCAATGAGGTTGATCATCGTCTTCCTCAAGAGGATAGCTACTTCGAATCCATAGAGCTTCTCCGGACTCCTCAGAGAGAGTTCTCAAATCCATGAAGAAAAATAAGGAAAATAGAAATAAATTCTAGAAATTCGTAAATTGATTGATAATTGAAATAAACGAGTCTACAACCCTTTAAATAGGGATACCAAGCCTTGGAAGAAGTTTCAAAATTAAACTACAACTAAAAGTCCCTAAAATTCGTAACTTACTATAAATAGTAAGTGTCCAATGTGGCTTAACCACATTATTCTCCAAATTTTTCTAAAGACTTTTCATTTTGGACACAACTCCTAAAGCACAAAGGATGAAGAGTTATAATCAAACTAAAACTTACTATAGTAAAAATGGAAATAAATTGGATTTTCGATCGTCGATCTGATGGAATCTTGTAAATTTAACATGGGTAACCCGACATATCTATGTTGGTTGGCTAAAGTAGCTTCTCCTACCCCAAAATCATATATGGTACGTTGAGTAACTCATTCCGGTTTGCGAGATACGCTTATTGTAAGGTTCCGACGGTCTGGATCACCTCCACCTCCGATCGGGCCTTCTCTAGTCCATCTTGGACATGAAAGTATCCGCGACCTACTCTACATCAGTCCTCTCCACTTCAAAAGAACTCGTCCTCGAGTTCTCGTCCTGCTTCAGTTCATTATGCTCGGTCAGGTGCGCCCTGTAAAAATACCCGGATCAAAAGTTATGGCCAATTTACGCTTCGCTTTCTTTTGGTCCAACCATGCTAGGAATGTATCAATGCCACATCCTACATCATACCCCTTTACTTGGAAAAAAAACTCATTCTTGAGTTACTCACTAGACTTCTCTCATGATACTCAAATAATTTATGGCGTCGATATTTATCAGCCTTTTCATGGTACTTTGCATTATGCTCTTCAGCTGACACAATATATGTACTCATGATCTCCTTGACTTGACTAGTATGGATCAATTCATTCACTTGTGCCTACTAGATCTCGCATT
Source organism: Magnolia officinalis (assembly GCA_021015155.1). NCBI lineage: Eukaryota > Viridiplantae > Streptophyta > Magnoliopsida > Magnoliales > Magnoliaceae > Magnolia > Magnolia officinalis. The sequence goes on along the minus strand of JAJHSJ010000704.1, from coordinate 12,287 downwards.
CTTTCTGAAAATGTGGGCAATTAGGCAAACTTGACCCTAAGACAAGATCAATGTGGTTTTGTATATCTCATATGGGAGGCAATTTATTAGGGAGTTCATTGAGCACAATCGCCTTGAACTCCTACAACACTGGTTTTAAATCCTCTAGGATGTTCACAGGATCCATATATTTTTCCTTTTCAACTAATGCATCTATATATCATGTTTCCTCAGATTGTTTAATAAAATCATGTTCGGTTAGGAGAGACTGTCCCTCCACTTTAGAAGTCTTGAGTTGGTTCTCCGTTCCCATAAGGGCGAGGATGATCTTTTTACCATCTTTACTAAATATAAATATGTTATCTCGGCCTCTATGAGTACCATCAATATTATATTGTCATGATCGACCAAGTAACATATGACAAGCTTCTATGTCGACTATGTCATGCATACATTATTTCATCTTTATAATATTTACCAATGGAAAAAGATATATGACATCGTTCGATTACCTTTGTTTTGTTGACCTCCTTAATCCATCCAATCGTGTAAGGAGATAGGTGCCTTTCTGTTTTTAGTTGTAGCTTTTTCACCATTGTCTTCGAAACAAGATTTTCATTGTTCCTGACGTCGATGATCACATTATAGACCTTTACAGTGCACCTTGTTCGAAAGATGTTGTGCCGCTATAAATCTATCTCTACCTTTGGCATGTACAACGGCTTCCTCATGATCAACGTAGTGGCTTGCGACGGTTGATGCTCTGTGGAAATCGAGGTTGTGTTGTACAGAGACCATGGGCAGTTGAATATCGTCTTAGGCTCGGGGCAGAATTAGCACATCCGTTATACGGTCAAGGGTTGCCTGCAGCCCTTATATGGTCAATTAAATCCCCGATGGAAAGCTTTCATTCTTTCCAAAAGATAACGAATCCTTGGATCATTGTCCACAGGATTTTGATCTATACCTTTGTTATTTACATCGGTCTGAGGGGAGTTCTCGCTGTGATACCAATTGATGCAGGGATGAAAGTGATGAGGTCGATCACTGTCTTCCTCGAGGGGATAACTACTTCGAATCCACGGATCTTCTCTAGACTCCTCACGGAGACTTCTCGAATCCACAAGGGAAAATAAGAAAAATAAAAATAAATTCTAAAAATTCATAAATTGATTGATAATTGAAATAAACAAGTCTACAACCCTTTAAATAGGGATACCAAGCCTTAGAAGAAGTTTCAAAATTAAACTACAACTAAAACTCCCTAAAATTCGTAACTTATTGTAAATAGTAAATTTACTATTTATAGTAAGTGTCCTATGTGGCTTAACCACATTATTCTCCTAATTTTTATAAACACTTTTCATTTTGGACACAACTCCTAAAGCACAAAGGATTAGGAGTTATAATCAAACTAAAACTTTATAGTAGACAGATCCCCCTCATCTATAATGACGGCATATGCAATATTAGAGTTGTCCCTATATCTTGCCAGTAACCTGCAATCTCACGGTGAGTTTCTTCTCACAGGTGGCTGCTCTAACTTCTCTTGTACCTCTGTCTGCGCATCTGTCTCTGCCTGAGTATCATTTGTATCAATCTACACGTCTACGACCAACCTTTCAGGTTCCTTTTGCTCCTCCTGATTATTTTTGTGGAATAAGGAGCTTTCGTCGAATTTGACGTCATGACTAGTGATGACCTTGCGTGTGACCTTATCGTATAACATGTAACCTTTAACACCAACACTATAGCCAACTAAGATGTACTTTTTATCTCTATGGTCTGCTTTATCTATCTCAACTGATGAGAGTGACTCATTCAAGCAAATATTCACAAATCTGAGTAGTCCATCTTATGACGATTCTATATTTCCTCTAGAATCTTACAATCAATTATCATAGAAGAGGACCAGCTCACCAAATAGCAAGCCGTGTTCATGGCTTCAGTCCATAGGTCCTTGCCTAACGCAGTATTACTTAACATGTATCAGGCCCTCTCCAAGAGAGTCTGATTCATTCGGGTGTGTGGCGCATTGTGTTGTGCCTTATGATCCCTTCATCTTTGCAATATTCATTAAACTTAATAGAAGTAAATTCACCACCATCATCAGTCCTTAAAACTTTTATTCTTCGCCCTGACCGTTTTTACCATTGCCATCAACTGTATGAATATGGTAAAAACTTTGGATTTACGTTTCATGAAGTAAACTCAAACTTTCCGAGAGTAGTCGTCAATGAATGAGACAAACCATGACGACTCTCCAACGGAGAACTATGGCGATAGCCCCCATACATACATATTTTTCCTATTTAAAAGATAATCTAGATTGTTTACCATATATACAATGCTCACATATATCTAATCAGAATTCTTAAAATCTAAAATCAAACAATGATAAGAAAGTACATTCATGCCCTGCTCACTCATGTGGCCCAAACAAGCATGCCACATACGTGCAGACTTGGAATATGTAACATCATTGCCACTCCACCTACTGAGGTGCTCCTAGTCAACCTATAAAGGTTTTCGTCCCTCCGTGCTCTCATAACCACAAGTGCCCCCTTCGAAACTTTAAAGACACCAAGATCGGTGAACTTACACCATATCACTTCAAGTGCACCGAGAGAAATTAAACTCTTCTCCATATCAAGAATGTGCTTGAGATCAGTCAAGGTACACTCCATCCCATCAAACATCTTGATCCGTATCGTACCAATAACCATAACTTTACAAGCATTGTCATTGGACATAAAGACATGTCCACCATCGCACTCTTTGTAACTGGCAAACCAACTCTGATGAAGAGTTATGTGATATGACGCTCCTGTGTCAAGGATCCACTTGTCTTTATGATCATCGCATAAGTGTCCGATCATAGACATAGACTAAACATCACTTATGCTTGTCTCTTCATCAGAATGACAATATTGGCCTCCTTGGAAGAATCCTCTGAGTTTTTTTCTTCGACTTAGGATTTGTACTATCCTTCTTCATGTGTCCAGTCATCCCACAGTTCCAGCACTTTAACTTGTCTTTGCCTTTGCCTTTGCCCTTGGATTTAGATCTAGATCTAGAAGATCTTGTATCTCGCTTAGTATTTCTGCCTCTCGTAAGCAATACATCAGAAGAGGTCGTTATGCTACCGTTTATCTTTCTCGAGGCCTTCCCCTGAAGGGATGAGATAATGGTGTCCACACTCAGGAACTTATTATGGGTGCACAATGAGTCCCTAAATGACTCATACGATGCAGGAAGAGAATTCAATAAAACACATGACTGTGATCTTCATATTTGACCACTTCTTCCATGTCTAGCAACTTGCAAATCAACTTATTAAAATTACAGATGTGGGCTTCTACATCTCCACCTTCTATTATCTTGAAGTTGAATGACTACAACTTTAAGTATAAGCGATTTTTAAGGGACTTTTTAGCATAAACGTCCTCTAACTTTGCCCACATATCTGCTGTAGTTTTCTCCCTCACAACGTAGTAGCGAACCTCATCCATTAGAAACAGTTTGATAGAGGATTTGACTTTCTTATCAAGGGTCTTCCAATCATTGTCACTCATAGACGGTCGTCGCTCTTCAAGAGCACCATCTTCACCTTACTTAGTTAATAGGCTAATCATCTTAACCTTCCACAACTCAAAATTATTTTTGCCTGAGTACTTCTCAATATTATACTTAGTATTTCACATTAATACTGATCCTTCATATTCAAGCCTGCGCCCCAACGTTTGCTCTGATACCACTTGTTAAGGGACCGCATAAGCATACAAAGATGAATCTATGATAGTAATTCAATAACACCAAGCAAACACAAAAAGAACACATCGATTTTAACATGGAAAAACCCCTTGTGGGGAAAAATTAAACCACGGTACAAAGCGACAGATATCACTATGAAAGAAGAATTTATAAAGATAAAGAGATTACCCGATTCGAACAACCTCAAATCTCACCCTTGCTACAACCTATGAAACCCTTAGACGATTTAAGAACCCCTAGTATATCACTCCCAATCCCGTTTATATCCATATTTATAAGATAAGAATAAATCTCAAACGAAATCAGAAACAAATCCCGCAAAATCACAACTCTGCGTATTCTGCACCAAAATAGTTCGATGGCATTGAACACACTTCGATGTCATCAAAACTTATCCTTCGATGGCATCGAACTAACACCCAAACTATCCAAAGACAAAACTGGAAAATTCAATTTTCTCCAATTGCCTCAAGCCGTGTTCGATGGCATCAAAAAAGATGCCCAATTAGTCCAGCGACTAATTGGAGAAAATTCAAAAATTCTCGATGGGATCGAGAATTGTTCGATGCCATCAACGGTGACATCGAATGGTCCATCGAGTGCATCGACAGGCCCCATACCAGACTCGATTTAAGACATCTATATACAACATTTTTTGTATTTATTTGTGACGGATGACCCCGTACCAGACTCGACATAAGACATCTATATACAACATTTTATTTGTGACGGATGACCCCGTACCAGACTCGACACAAGACATCTATTACAACATTTTTTGTATTTATTTGTGACGGATGACCCTAGAAGAGGAAGTTAAAATGAGAGAAGATAAAAAATGTAGAGTGCGAGGTTGTTTATTATGTCTCTATGGTTGGTTTTGACATGTGCTTTTGGTCCATTATTTCGTCAATGGTCTGTCAATAATGGGCGCACGTGGCTGATCGAATTATTTATACCGTCAATCTGGTTGGGCCCTGCGTATAAGCAAGGTAAGGATAGTGAAGATACAAAAGTCTCAACCGTCCGTTGAGATTAGTCAGTGATTGTTGCTTCAACAAAGCTGATTTGCAGTTAGAGTCAAAGCACCCGATTGTGGTAGCCAGTAACACGTATTGGGACAATCGGCAGCTACAGTTGGATGATGTAACATAGTGGACATATATAGATATATAGGAAGACTTCAATAACTTGTAACACTCGCAACGAAGGTCTAGTCATCCATATGAACCGTCTACTAGGTAGTGCTAGGGTGGATAGGTCCATAAGAATATCAAAAATACCACCTAGCCAACGAAATACTGGTATCTAAGAGTAGAGGTGGGCAAAATGGACCCGATCTGACAGATCCGACCCGATCCACCCCGATCCGCCCTGATTCGAACAGAACCAATGGCCTGGATCGGTTAGGTTCGGGTAGGATTAGTTAGATTCGAACGCTAATCGGATCAAATTCAGGTACGTAGCAAAACCGCCCAAACCAAACCGAAATTCGATCCGTTTGGATCCGATCCGATTCGATCCGGACCGCACCAGTGTAGTAACTAGTAAAAAAAAAATCCCCACCCAACCCATCTCTCTCTCTCTCTCTCTCTCTCTCTCTCTCTCTCTCTCTCTCTCGCACACACACAGAGAGATTCATCAGCAATTCCTCGATATCTCAAGACCCAAGTCAGGTACAAAACCTAACTTCAAATTCTCATCAAAGGCATGAATTTCTATAAAAGCTCTCTCAGGATCCTCTCTCCCAAGCTGCTGTAAACACCACAACGCTTCAAAATCTGATCTTTTCAGCTCTAAGAAAAGAACTTGGAAGATGGATAGATAGGTACCGGCAACACCTAGGTCCATAACTCAAATGGCTAATTGAGTAGAGATACCTCGTTTCAACACTTTGAGTCTTGGCATCTATCCCTAGTGGGGGTGGCTAACATGGAGTGTGTGCACTGACATGGGTGCGTACTCACAAGCTAACCTAAAAAAAAAAAAAAAAAAAAAAAAAACGAAGAAGGAGAAGAGAAGACATTCCCATATTAGTCTTTGAAAGTGTAAATACCAAAATGTTTTCTTAGAGTGCTCTGTGGACCCCACCATGATGTATGTGTTTCATCTATTCCGTTCATCCATTTTATAGATCATTTTAGGGCTTTATATATATAAAAAAAATGATAGGAATATAAATCTCAGGTGGACCACACCACAAAAAAACAATAATGATCGGATATCCACCATTATAATCCTCCTAAGGCCCACTGTACTATTTATGTGACATCTAATCTGTTGATTAGGTCATAAGAACCCAGATGAAGGGAAACAATAAATATTAGTTTGATCAAAAACTTTTATAGCCTCCAAAATGTTTTTAATGGTCAACGTTCATTCAACACTGTTTCCTATAATGTGGTCCACTTGAGATTTCGATATAACTCATTTTTTCTTCTAATAACATAAAATGATCTATAAAAATAGATGGAGGGCATGGATGAAACACATACATCATGGTGGGGTCCACAGAGCACTGACGACGGGTGGCAAGGGAATAACCAGTCCATTTTCACTTTCCAGTACAGCACTACAGCTGTACTGGCGCGCCGCTCCTCGAGCTCCGAGTTGTACGTACGGTTCAAAGGAGATCAAAGTTATATGGCCCCCACAATGATGTATTTATTATATCTACACCGTTCATATATTGTTTTAGATCATTATAGAGCATTATTCCAAAAATGAATAATATCCAAAGATCATCTTAACCACCCCACAAATAGCAGCAAAGAATGATTTTCACTGTTAAACCATTAGTGTGGTCCACTTGATAATTAGATTTATCTTATTTTTCGTCTCAAGCCTTAAGAAGAGCTTGCCAAATGGATGAACGGTTTGGATATAACACCTACCCCATGATCAGATCTACATAAGTGGCTAACGTAAATACACCATTTGAATTCAAGACGTGATTGCGTGAAAAGCAAGTAACTAGTTTCGTGCAGTGGAAGTAACTTTAAAAGTAAAATAAAATCGTATACATGTAGATTGAAAATTCTCTCAGAGCCATGTGGGGCACACCTTGATGTATATATTTCATCTAAGCTGTTTATCCATTTTGAAATATTATTTTAAGCATTGAGCATAAAAAAGAGGTATATTAAAGGTTAACTTAGACCACACCATATGAAACAATTTAATTAAATTTATACTATTCGAATCGTATACAATCCGATCCGACTTGATTTTTTAGACCGAGTTAGACTCAGTTCGGGTAAGGGCAAACAGGCATCGGATCTGTCCAGATCTAGTGGCCCGGATCCGGTCTCGGATTGGATTGAATTTGGATCTAACTAGTGACATTTCGGATCTGATTGGGTTGTAGCTAATCCGATCCGACTGTTGCCCACCTCTATTTAAGAGCCTTGGAATAAAACCAAAGGAAAGAATATATCTCACCTTCTCATCTTCACTTCTTCCTATAGCCTCAAAACAAAGCACCACTGGACGCTAGTGTCTGTTCACCACACAATGTTAAGTGGTGTTCGTGGGCTCCATCGACCATATGGTTAAAATCACACAAAGTTTGGACAGTTGGACTATTTAACGTGGTTCAGTTGGCGTTATTACCAGACTCTGATTGGCCCCACGATTCGACCAGTCTTGACCGAAACACCACCATCAAACACAGTTTGGACAAATGGATACAGAATCATGCTCCAAAATAAGAACCAAAAGAAGAAATAAAGAAAAAAAATATATCTTTAGAGACATACCATCGCGGCAAGCTACAGAAGAGGGACGATCCGCGCAAAAACACACAAATTGTGAAGTCTCGTTGAATCCACATCGGCCCCCACTTCCCGTACACCTGGTGCAATTGTCTCCAGTCCATTCTAGAAGAAATCCCATTTTCAGAAGCGCCAGATAATCTCTGGGGCGTGTTAAAGCTCCCGTTAAACCCCCTCCCGTCGTAACAGGCACAATGACTGAAGACTCGCATCCTCTCGAAAAATTCAGGGAATTCAAAGAACGGTTGTAATCAACCATGACAAAAGAATCATGGGTGTTGTTGGAGATGCAAGAAACTGGTAAAACTTCATATTCTCGAGGTGGCAAAGCAGTACAATTGTAATAGAAGTAGAGTTGGAGGTTGTGAGTACTAACATTCAACGGATCACGTGTTCTTGTGAACGTGAGATTATGAATGGGATGGGGACAAGGGCCTTGTAAGTATTCTTCATTAACGACCGATAAAGATTGGTTGTTGTAGAAGATTTCACGAATATAGTAATTATCATCGTCATCTGAAATCTTGAGGACGGGCTGGTCGTTCTTGCAGCTGAGTTTGAAGCCTGGATAGCCGCAGTAGGATGGTTGTAGATCGATCCAGAAAGGGAAGCTTATGTTTATTTGGTTTCCGCAGCTTTGAGGAGCGCAAGCTTCGAAACGTTGGTCTATGGATTTAGCTCTTCCTTGTAAGAGGAAGAAGGTGAAGATGAAGATAATGATGATGGAAGAGGAGAAAGATAAGATGAGCGGCTGGGATGATGGCATTTTTTTTTGTATTTATTTGTGAGAGATGATTGTAGAAGAGGAAGTTAAAAAGAGAGAAGATGATGAGATGTAGAGTGAGAAGCTGTTTGTTGTCTGCCTCTATGGTTGTCTTTGACTTGTGCTTTTGGTCCATTATTTCGTCGGTGTTCTGTTTCCACGTGATGCACTGGAAAATCTGGAAAAGACGAGGCAACAAACGAAGACCTCGTCATTTTCCACTTTGACGGCGAACGAAAGCTACTTGCATCCGCGCATGAACCTACGCAGCACATGCGCCACCTGGCGCCTACGTATAAAACGAGTGAGAGATCGGAGACATTCATCTGATAATCTACTGAGGAAGACTTATATACTTTGAAAGAGAGTTCCGTTGGTAAGTTCGGGCTCACATGAATCCGGATGGTTGATTATTCTTACTGAACGTACTGTTTATCTATATACATGTGGCTCACCTAGTAAGGAGATGTTAAAAGAAATTTGAGTTAATAATACTCACTGAGACTGCTACCTAACCAATGGATCGGATTTTTCACATGTGTTCCAAGTTAGAAAATGCACGGCACATGTGTTTCCTGTTAAAGACGAGCGCTGACCCTCCTCGAGCATCAAGCTGTACCTATGGTTAAAAGGAGATCAAAGTTATATGGGACCATCGATGATGTATTTATCATATCCACACCGTTCATCCATTTGGCGAGATCATTTCAGAACATGATCCCAAAAATGAGTCATATCCAAATCTGAAGTCAACCACACCACAAACAGCAGTGGGGAGAATGATTCGCACCGTTAAAACATTCTTAGGGCCAACCATAACGTTTATTTTCCATCCAATCCGTTCAAAAGATCACAAAGACCTGGATGAAGAGGAAAAACAAATATCAAGTTGATCCAAAGCTTCTGTTACCCTCAGGAGGCTTTCATTGCTAGACGTTCAATCCCCTACTGCTTTTTGCAGTGTGGTCCACCTGTTCTTTGGATCTGTCTTATTTTCCACCTCAAGCTTTAAAAAGGGCTCACCAAATGGACGGACGGTTTGGATATAACACATATCTCATGGTGGGACCCACAGATCTTGGTGACGGCAACACATCAGCCAGCTCGGCTTGGTTTTCCAGGCCATCCACATGGTGGCCTAAAAAATCATTGGTCCTGATCACCATAGACAAGTGCCACGCGTACAAAAGAGGATATGTTTTCGTTCACAATCCATGGAGTTCCATGAATGACCTACATCACAATGGCAACTCTCCGTGGAGAAAGAAGGTGCATGTGTGATCTACCACAAACTAACAATCAAAACCAAGAATAGACTTAGCTGAACGTTGGAAATACGTACCCGCCGGATGATGGGAACTGGCAGGTCGTTGCAGTTGCCAATACGTGGTTGATCAGGACACAAAAGATGTACTGTAGAGTGGTTGTATGTGATTGATCCGCACCGCCCATCCGTTTCCATACAACCCTACACACCGCCCACATTCTGTTGTCCACTCCACTTCAAAACCTTCTTTCAGGACTTCCCCGAATATGCCTGGATTGCCCTCGAGTCGAGGCTTAGCCGTTTCGATAAGAGGAATGTTGCGGATACGGCAGTAACGAAGGCCTTCGTTGTTAGCTATAACTTCATGGCTCAAATCGCTTCTTTCCTCCGTTAATATCAGGCACTTTAGGCAAGAAGATCAACACTAGAAAAAGGTTTTTTTTTTTGGTTAGCTTGTTAGTACACCTGCTGTCAGTTTGTGATGAGGGTTTTTCTCCTCATTGCTGGAATCGATGAAATCGAAACCAGTTTCGATATCATCGATAATTGCAAGATTTTAATCGCTAGTCGCTGGAAAGTTTTTTGGTCCTGTCGATATCATCGAGAGACCTTCATATGATATCGAGGCTGTCATCGAGAGTGGCTCGATGACATCGATAATTATTGAAATTTTCACCCCTGGTCACTGGACAGTTTTGGTCCTGTTTCGATATCATCGAAGGATCGTCGATGATATCGAAGCTGTCATGGAGAGACCTTCAATATCATCGAAAAGTTCCGCAGATGCAATTGCGAAAACGCAGATTTTGCGGATTTTGTTTCCTATTTGGATTCTACCTCTTTCTATTCTTATAAAGGGGTGTATACGGGATTGGGGTGAATTCAAGGGTTTTCTAAGGTTTTCTAAAGATACTCTAAGAGGGCTTAGGGCTATCAAAGGTGTGAAAGAAAGAGAGAAAGAGAGAGAGGAAGCTTATGGAAGGGAGGTTATGCTCGTAGAGGTAATCTACCATATCTCAGCGCTTCCACGTCCTCGTAATCGGTGAGATTTCTTCGTCTTCTTTGTTTCTCTTATTGTTTATCCACTCCTGCGTGAGTGAAGAAGGTTTGATCCAAGTGGTGTGTGCTTGTGATCGGTTGTAACGTTCTGCTTTATAATGGATTGTTGATCTGGACGAGGTCCTGTGGTTTTTACCTCTTTGAGGGTTTTCCACATAAAAATCCCTGGTGTGGTGTGGTTTATGTTTTGATTTAGTTCATTGCATTATTATTCCATAATTCTGGTTTGTTTTGGGAGGCTAGATCCTAGGGTTTTGTGCAAGGCCCCCAACAAAGTGGTATCAGAGCTAAGTTCATTGAACGGGTAGGATCGGTTTTAAATTATGGAAGGTGGCTCATCAAAGATGATCAGCCTCAATGGTTCTAACTGGACCATATAGAAGGTTAAGATGGAGGACTTGCTTTATTGCAAGGACTTATATTCTCCAATTTTAGGTATATCAGTAAAATCCAAGGATATGTCTGATGATGATTGGAGGAAGATGGACCGAATAGCGGTGGGGTTTATTTGACAATGGTTGGATGATTCTGTGTTTCATCATGTGTATACAGAGACCTCAACCACTAGCCTATGACTGAAATTAGAAGGGCTGTATGAGAGGAAGACAGCCGGTAATAAAAATTTTCTGATAAAGCGACTTGTGAATCTCAAGTTCAAAGATGGTGGTTCTGTGGCCGATCACATGAATGAGGTCAGCACTATAGTGAATCAACTCTCCTCTATGAATATGGTCCTGGATGATGAATTGCAGGCTTTACTTTTGCTTAGTTCTTTGCCTGATAGCTGGGAGACATTGGTGGTGTCTCTAAGTAACTCCGCGCCAGACGGAAAGATTTTCATGGAACAGGTAACCACTTGTCTCTTCAATAAGGAGACAAGGAGGAAGTCTCAGGGGTCTACTCAGCAAGAGGCCCTTGTGACACAGGAACGGGGGAGAGAAAAGAACAGGAAGGGCGGGAAGGCCCGAGATAAATCAAGAGGCAAGTCGAGTAATAGAAAAGATGTTGAATGCTGGAATTGTGGCAAGAAGGGCCCTATAAGCATGAATGTCGTAAGGCTAAAAATGACAAGAAAGGAAAAGGAAAGGAAGATGAATCAGATTCCACTGCGGTCGCTTCAGATGGCGATGTTGTAGTTATTCTTTCAGCAGATTACGATATATGTCTCACGGCTATGAGTCAGGGCACCGAATGGGTGATAGACTCGGGAGCCTCGTTTCATGTGACTCCACGCAGGGACTTCTTCATAAGTTATAAGTCAGGTGACTATGGGACTGTGAAGATGGGAAATTCTAGCGTATCAAAGATCGTAAGAGTCGGTGATATTTGTGTGAAGACTGATGTGGGCTGTACATTGGTTCTCAGGGATGTGAGACATATTCCAGACCTTCGCCTCAACTTGATGTCAATAGGAAGGTTGGATGATGATGGCAATGAAAGCCGGTTTGCTGGTGGGCGATGGAAGCTCATCAAGGGTTCGTTGATCGTGGCCAAAGGAAAGAAGTGTTGAACTCAGTATAAGGCAAGTGTCAGTATGTGCAAGGGTGGGTTGAACGCAGCAGAAGATTCAACTATTGACATGTGGCACAGACGTCTAGGCCACATGAGTGAAAAAGGGCTTTATGTACTAGCAAAGAAGCGACTCCTTCTAAACGTGACAGGTACACGTCTC
>JAJHSJ010001300.1:0-62703 GCA_021015155.1 Magnolia officinalis | reverse complement strand
ATTCTTTCAAGTCTATCATTATCTGAATGATATTGTTGTAAGTCATTGATTAGATGTGTATTAATTTCCAAAGTTTTATCCATCTTTTTTGTAGCAATTCCTTTTTGTTTTCAAATATTCCAAGTCTTCTAACAATGTTGATGCTTATGGATGTGAAGTTGATTGTAAGCATCTTGTAGTTTATTTTGTTCTTCTTCTTCTTCCTTTTCAGTTTCCTCATTATCTGATGAAAATGATTCAGTGGCTTGCGGTTCTTCCTCGTTCTTAGTTTCAATGGAATAATTGGAGCAGTGGAGACCATAAGAATTTTTAAAGATTTCTGGTCTCCATCGCTCTCTGAGTCGCTAGATTCTGAGTTTGACTCTTCCGTATCATCCCATGTGGTAGTCATTGCCTTACCCTTAGTTTTTCTATTTGGGCATTCAGTAGACAGGTGTCCAAACTTCTAACAGGCATAACATTGTGGTTCTTTGGTCTTTTTACCAGATTTACCTGCAGAATGTCTGTTGTCCATCTTTCTTCCTTTAAATGGATTACCACAATTTTTCTAGAAGAATTTTCTGAACCGTTGTGCCAATAGACCCACTTCTTCATCTTCATTTTCTCTTTCACTTTCAATGTCCTCATTTGTTGTATTCTTTGAAGTTTTGAGGACAGTAGTTTTGGATTTAGGGGTTTGTTGGAAGTATAGTTCAAATGTTTATAGGGAACCTACTAGTTCTTCTACTTTAATTTCATCTATGTTTTTATATTCTTCAATGGTTGTTACTTTAGGGTTGAACCGTTCCGGTAAGGATCTTAGTATTTTCCTACAAATTTTTGGGACCGGAACTTTCTCACCTAATCCACCCATGGAGTTGCAAATGATATTCAGTTTTGTGAAAAACTCCATGAAGGTCTCATGCTCTTCCATCTTGAGACTTTCAAATTGTGATGTTAGGAGTTACAGTTTGGATCTCTTTACAGTGTTTGTTCCTTCATGGGTTGTTTCCAACAAATCTCATGCTTCTTTGGCTGTCCCACACATACTGATTTGATTGAAAATATCTTGGGACACAACACAGTAGATAGCATTCATAGCTTTAGCCTCAGCAGTTTGGTTTTTTTTATCAAATGATGTCCACTTTTCTTTGGTTTTTGGTTTGGTGATAGTTATGCCATTTTCAAGTACTATTTGTTTGGTTGGTGGCACATATCCTCTTTCAACTATATCCCAAACATCATGATCCAAAGATCTAAGGAAGTAATGCATTTTAACCTTCCAGTATGCATAATTTGATCTATCAAATACTGGAGGACTAGTGACCGATGAGCCCTCTCCTTTGGCCATATTACCAACTTCAATCAAGATCACTCTCTAACGGTGAAGCCCTTAAGAGAGACCTGCTCTGATACCAATTGAAATTACGGTAATGACTGCTTTAGTTGAAGTAGAAATATGCCAGGGTGAATAGGACTTTTAAATATTTTATGGTCATTTAAAATCCTATCAATCTAATCCTGAGAAAGTATGCATGTATTAGGATATCTTCAGAGTAACTCTAATGGCTTCCAAGCCAAATAGAGGATCCAATCATGAAACTAATTGAAAGATAAACAAGATGCAAATCATAGTTTATGATGGATGTGACTGTGTGTGAGGTGTGATATCAGATAATCAAATATGAAAGCATTTAGGGAAATCATACACATAATGGAAGACAATAGCAATCTAAAAACACAGTCATTTTTATAGTGGTTCGACTACTTATCTACTCCACTCCCGGCAAGCGCACTCAACCCTTGAGTATACTAGATTTCACTAAGGAGGTTTCACAATAGGTTCACCTGAAACCGGAGGTTTTAAATCAGGTTCACCTCTAATCAGTACAACCTACACCTAGACTGACAATTTATGCTCCCATGAGCAAGGGTCAACACATAACACCCAATTTTAGGCACACTGGCCAAGGATCCACTCAAGGAACCTCACAAGTTTATGCTCCCACGACCAAGGGTCAACATAAAGCACCAAACTTTTAGACCACCCTGGTCAAGGACCTACTATAAGGACCAAGAGTTTATGCTCTCCACAGAGCAAGGGTCAAGACAAAGCACCTACCACGTACACTCCCACCGGAGGCCTCAGATGAGGACTTGCAATGGGTGAGAAACACCTTAGACCCAATCCTACAGAAGGAATGATCACAAGGGTCCTCTGGACTCTAATAACTTACAGATAAACAGACGAGTCCCTTTCAGTGCATTGTTGAAGATCTCCTCCGTTGATGAAGAATCTTCAGCTTCCTTGATTCGCAACTCAAAAGATGTACCAATACATGGCGACGGGTTGGGTCAAGGTTATAATGAAATCCTACTCTATTGAATGTTTTCCTATAAGGGAGATAGAGCAATTCCAATCATCTATACATTCAAGGTATCCCAGCTTAATGATTTGCCATTAAGGTGGTAGCTGGAGGATCCTTAAATGCGGAAGTTCATTCCCCAATCCACTCTATTGAATGTCAATGATGAGGGTGGATTGGAGGATGAACTCCCATGAGAGAAAAAGGCTTAGGGTATATGATCTAGGGGTAAGCACACAAAAGCACTCTCTCTTTTTCTCTATCCAACAACCAAGGATAAGCTCTCATTAAATAGGTAGACGGTTCCAACGGATATAAAACGGTCACATTTTTTACAGAGTTCGATATCATCGAGCGTATACTCTCAAACGCATCGACTGGCTGCTCGATGACACAAACTCAAATGTAAAATGCTTTTGAAACCTTTTGCCAGTTGGTCGAGGAAATCGAACATGCATTGATGTCATCGGATTTCGAACTCCGATTTCATCGACACGAGGTTCAATTCCTCGACATTTGAAAATGAGAGAGACTTGTCTTTGAAATATTTCAGGTTAAAAGAATGATCGAGGCACACTCGATATCATCAAATTTGAATGTAGATGATATCGATGGCAGTGTCGATGCATTAATAAATCCAAAGGATTTTCCAATAAACTTGCTGGACAGTTTATGTCCTTTCTCGATGCAATCGACCCGGCCTCGATATCATCAAAATTTGAATATTGATTCTATCGAGTGACCCTCGATCCAAGATAAAACCATCGAAAAATATTGCTAGATAACTGTGTGTCCAAGACCGATATCATCGAAGACCTTCTGATATCATCGAAATTTGAATTTCGAGGATATCGAGGAGAACTTCGATATATCGAAGATTTTATGATTTTTCTTAGAAAAACAGGGACACAACCGATGTGATGTCGATTTTATCGAATCAATTTCTATAGACTCGAGATTCAAAGTTCGATGATATCGATGGGTATATCGATACATCGATAATCTTGTCCAGAGATACATGTGGTTGTTGGATATCTTTTGTCCTCATTTCGATGGTATCGTTTGGTCATCGAGGACATCGACAGCACTGTTCGATTACATCGATAAGTCTATCGATAAATCGACAGAGGTAGAAAACTTAGAGATTTTCTGAAATTTTGAAAAAGTTTTCTAACCCAAAAACCCTATGATATTCTAATCAATTTTAAGGGTTTTAATTACCTGGTGTTTTGGGACATGAGATGTGAGGCTAAGATTTACCTGAGGCGAGTTCGGGCCCACATCCAGATGAGACAGACGCTTGATTGATCTTCCTATGGAGCTCTTCTGTCTAGCTGACTCAACAATCACTCTAATTGACAAACCAGGGCACTTTCATTTTCAATATACATAAAAGAAAAATAGGAAAGGAAACCTTATAGTCGGTCACGAAGAGCAGCCGTAAAACACCTTCTTGGATGGAGAACTGAATCCGGCATATGAGCGTAGACCCAAATTATGGCCAATACTATCAACTACTAGATTAACGCTACGGATTACACTATGGAATGTAAACAACATGCAAAAATTAAAGGATTACACTAAGAAATGTAATTGACCTGCAGAGAGGCTTAGTGATTACACTAAGGAATATAAATGATGGATAATTAAAAGATATATTGGTTTTGATTGGGTTGGTATGAGACAATTCTTTCTACTGAATTTCTTTTAGCCTTAATGGATTCATTTTAGCCTTAATCTGGCCATCTATAACCGTTTAACACATTTTAATCCTTCTGGTTTATACTCATGTCATTTATCCTAGTACTCACTTTTGCATTATCGCTATTCAATCAACCACTTAGGGCGTGTTTGGATCGCAGGGCCACTTCGTATTGCATTGTTTTATTATTAAAAAAATACAATATCGGTCATTTGAAATGGATTTAAATCCGCTGTTGTACATGGCAGGCGATTACAGCGCCGAACCAGAATAGCCTGGACATACGTTATTTACGTACATTACCAAGACATCGGGCAGTGCAGCGCCCTCAATGCACTGCACTGCCTCTGTAAAGAGAGAAGACCTTCGTCCGCAGTGTGCTTCGCTGGTCCATCTCTCCTTCCTGCGCCCTCGTTCTTCTTCTCCATCTATCTCAACCCTCTTGCGAGAGGATTGGATGTCATTACGGCCATATCTGAGATGTAGAGGCAGTTGTTAGCATCATCTTCTTCGCTTACGTTGAAGATGGGATGTCTTCATCTTAGGTTGATCCTGCCATAAATCTCCTTCTTCTCTCGCCCAAGATAGCTTACCCTAAGGGTAGAAGTGAAAGAAGGTATATGATTTTCTTCTCACTATACATTTTGGGACAACAAGTGATCATCGTTTTAAATCGATCGTATCCATCCTTTCATTGATGATACCGTTTCTCTCTGTGTACCCTCTTTTACAGGAGGAGATGAGTATTTGCGTAGACACTTCTCTCCTATACCCTACGTAGAGGGTGTATCTTACAATACTTTTCAATCCGATTTTCTTCACTGTCTAGATCTACATGAGGTGAATGCGTATCTGAACTGAATCCAGTTGATGGATTCACCTCATGACTTGTGGGACATGACCACTGCATGTCATACACTGTTGATGGATTTATGATTTCCATCTACCGATGCTTACTCTTTTTCGTATATGCCTATATCAGAAGCTTTTATCTTTCATTTTATTCCACCCAAAAACCTCTATTCTGTTATTTTTTTGAAGGGTTTGTTTCTTGCAGTGGTGCGTTGATTGTAGAAGGTGATACTCCATCCTCAATATTACAATGTCTCAACATATCATCCGAGTAAATGCATGTCGAAACCCTAGTTTCTATTTATTGTTGTCCATAATACTATGAGTATTCTTCACATATGATATGTGTCTGAAAGGCTAGCAGACCAGATTTCTTGAGTGTTGAAAGCTATATTTTTCATATTGCTGGAATATCGTTTCCATTCTATTTTCAAATTTCTTATTGAAATCAGAATACTTTACAGAATTGTCTGTCGACCACTGATGTACAAAACGATATTTCATTACGTGCAGATCATCATACTAATCAGTTCATTTTCACTTTAACAAAGAACAGAGGTACATATGTATACTCTGTTGATTCATGCCTAAAATCAATACATGCTTATGAGGGCATCATCTATTTCATGATATATGTAATTTTCCAACCAAGGACTGTTAAACTTTTCCTAATTAATAACTCATTTTTTCCACTCTATCATGCGAGAATGTAAAGGCTGCATGCATTTATTATACCCCAAATTTACATATATCTCATATGTGCCATTCCTGTTAAGAAATCGTATGTTGTGTCTTTTTTAAAAAAAAAAAATTGAGTAATCTTCAATTCATCGCTGTACATATACTCCAGTTATGTCATATACATTAACAATTACAAAATAACTGAGAAGAATAACAGGCGAAGCCCCCATTTGTCTAAATGGGGTCTCATAGTGGGGACTCCAGCGGAGATCAGTCTTCCAATAGTGTATGGAATGAAAACGAAATAGTTGTTACATTAATCGCGATCGCAACGACTACGTGTGTTATGGGAGCTGCGAATATTACTTACTGCCGTTATTGTAAGGCCCACCCCCCACATCACATGATATTGTCCGCTTTGCCGAAGCTCACGGCTTTAAATGCGTCATAGGGGGAAGGGTAGCTCGCTCTCAAACAGACCCGATGCTCCCGTGATCCCGCCCACACCTATCCCACAAGATATTGTCCAACCTAACTGACAACCATCAGAGTACGCAACGGTGTTTTTATTTGTCACTGAACACAGGCTCCCTGTTCCAGGCACAACGCGTCATGTCTGTTAAGGGAGAAACCCACATATAACCACCACAACTCCAGACAAACTCTTCCGATGTGGGACAAGTTACGCTACAGTCAACTGCAACAGTAGCTCACCCTGCACAGTAGCCTGCCAGCCACACAGTAGCCTGCCAGCCGCACTTGGGGGCCCGCCCACATGTGTGCCCGCCCACATGAAACAGTGACCGGGGCGTCACAGTTATTGTATGAAGGCATCGCCTAGAGGTGGTGATATTGAGAAAAATAAATTCATAAATGGAATCATTAAAAAGAGCGTCGTTGACTGTTTAGCACAGTTAAGGATGGGTCAGGATAAGTTCTTCCAATTATGCTCTCTACTAAGAGATCAAAATTTACTTTCGGATTCAAGGAGGTGCAGTTTGGAGGAACAAGTGGTATTGTTCCTGCATACAATAGGCCACAATGTATGAAACTAGGTCATTGGTTATCGCTTTTCTAGGTCTGGTGAGACCGTTAGTCGTCATTTCTGAAAAGTTCTTGATGCTGTAATTGGACTTTATCCGGAATATGTGAAGTTTTCAGGTTTACATACACCGAAAGAGATATCTGATAATCCTATGTGGTCGTCATATTTTCAAGTAAAATAATCAGTGATATACAGATTTGTATGAAATTAAATATGTGCTAATTTGTAAATAACAACCTAAAAGTCATAATAACATTTTTGTAGGATTATATTGGGGCACTCGATGGGACTCATATACCTGCACATTTGCCCAAGGAAGCAAGTGCCACCTTTCGAAATTGGAAAGGTTTTTTTTTATCTTAGAATGTAATGACAGCTTGTACTTTTGATATGAAATTTGTCTACGTGCTTGCAGGTTGGGATGGTTCGGCATCTGATGCTCGTATTTTGCATAATGCGTTAACCCGTCGACCAGATTGTTTCCTTGTTCCTCATGGTAACTAAACACTGACGTGATTTCCTAAGAAAGAAATAATAGAACATATTATGTACAGATTTGTAATACCCATATGTTGGTTTGTGTAGGGAAGTACTATGTCGTTGATACGGGTTATGCGCATTCCCCTGGGTTTATGGCACCTTATCGAGGTGTCAGATATCATTTAAATGAGTTTCGCACCGGACGAAAGTCTGCAAATAAGAAAGAACTCTTCAATTATTGTCATGCACAGCTGCGAAATGTCATTGAACGTTGTTTCAGACTCTTGAAAGGTCATTTCCCTATACTCCATGTAGCACCACAATTCAAGTTTAAAAGTCAAGTAAAGATTGTTATAGCTTGTTGTGTTATACACAACTTCATCCGTGTCTGTGATAAAGATAGATTTACAAAAACAGTTGAGGATATTGCAGACAATGCTGATGAAATTCGCCATCTCATGTGGATGTAAGTTCGGTCGAAGAAGATCGTGCTTTATTTAGCGTGGCAGATAAAGCAAGAGAAGAGTGGATGAAAAAGAGGGATGACATTGCAGATAATGTGGAATGAAAGTCTCCCTCGAACCCGATAACATCATTGACTTTGCCTTGCTATTGTTTATGTATTATGCTGTTTGTGTAATAGCAAATTGTTGTTTTAAAAATTTGTGTTTGGTTGATGGGATTTTTAACTGGATTTTATGGATTTGATAGTTACTTTATCATGCATGGATATTATTATGATAGTAAATTTAATATTGATTGCATGCCATATAACAGTAGCTGTCATATTATATTTCAGCATGCCTTAATCTTTACTTTATGTGGTTTCGTTTAAACTGGAATTAAGTTTTTATTTTAAGTATTCATATTCCCATTAACTGTTACAAATGCATAGGTAATATGAATTTCTTACGAAGTACATATAAGGGAAAAAAGGCGCTTGATTAAGACGGGTTCCCCAGGATGTGAGACAAGCTCCCAAAAAAAAAAAAAAAAAAACACAGCATCACCAAGTAAGCTTATTGGTAGCCTTAGTAGGAAAAATCTGACAAGTGGCAGAAAAAGTAAACTTCAGTTGTTAGGAAAACTGGGTGGATTCAATGGACAGACCATATGGACAATGCATTAGTTGTGCACTAGTAGAACAAGTAAACTTCGGGACAAGTAAACCTCGGGAGGAAAAGTGATATGGGATTCAAACCGGATGCTTATAAGGCCACCATAACAGAAATTTCTGATAGATGTGGTATTGATCTTGAGAACAAACATATTTCTAACCGCTTGCAGACGTTAAAAAGATTTTTTTGGGTCGTGCAAGACATGCTGAATGCCTCCGGATTTGGATGGGACAGTGAAAACAAAATGGTCACGGCGACAGACGAAGTGTGGGATGGGTACATTGTTGTAAGTAATATTCAAAAATTGTTTGTTATACCTTTAGTTCAGTTTTATTCATTACAATGTATTAATAACTTTGTATTTCACTTTTTGTAGTCTCACCCATTCGCCGAAAGGGTGCGTGGCAAACATATAGACAAATACAACGATCTGTCATTCATGTTCGGGAACGACTATGCTCATGGATCTTTTGCGAGCACAGCTTACTCATCACCACTTTCGGGTCGCCGACGAAGTAGAAATGAGTTAAATTCTGACTCTGATTCAGATGAATATGGGACTGACACAGTTCACCTTTCTTCAGACTCTGGGGAGGACCACGACAGTGGTGCAGCCCCAAATGTCAATGATGCATCTAATCGGTTGAATAGGGTTAATGCAGTAAACGTGGATACCTCAAGGGCGTCCAAGAACACCCATTCTACCGCTACCGGCTTGTCCCATCCAAAAAGGGGAAAGCCAAGTGATGTAATCGATGACCGAATAGGTGAACTGGCTGATGCTGTGAAGTCCCTCACTATTACAATGTCTCAGGGCAAGAAAATGACCCGAGTCCAGAAAATTCTGAACATACTTAAAGAGGTAGAGGGACTCAGCCCTGAGGATCAACTGCGTCATGGATGATGTAGGGGGACCTTGTCAGTGCCAGAGTTTTCATGAAGATGGGCCACGAGAGGCGTAAGGAGTGGGTGCAAAAACTCCTTGAATGCAGTGGTCCTGTTTAAAAAAAAAAAAAAAAAAAACTTTGCCTTTGATACTTTGGTTATGGGTTCTTGAACAAACTGTTTTTATTTTTCTTTTCTTTTTTAAATGTTCTATATAAATGTTATGGTTGGATGGGTTTGGATGTTGTGGGATTTAGGCTTGCTTGCGCTGTTCTTCTGATAGTTAATTTTGGATTTTGATGGTGTTGATGGTCGCACCATCCAAAAGTTATTTTTATTTCTATCTACTTATATTGATCATCCTTTTATGGTCAAGATACCTGCAGTAGGTCTTTTACATAATGCAAGAACCTGCTGTGATGTCTGCCTCAGACTATCAGAGCAGATATTTTCAGTTGTCTTCAATTGATATATTGTCCACTGTAGGTTATAAATATATTGCAGGAACCTGCTGTGATGTCTGCCTCAGACTTGCAGACCAGATTTCTTCAGTTGTCTTCAATTGATATATTGTCCACTGTATGGTTCAATTGTTAATTCATGAACCTGGTGTGATGTCTGCCTCAGATTGCTTCTTACAGTCATAATTGTGGCGTCACAGTCTGACTTCATGTATTGATACTTGGTTACGTATGCATACTGCTTATACATAAAGAGGGTCTAAATATATATACACATCAAGCATGAATATTTTTGCATCGTTTGGATGGGTATATTTGAGAAGAGTTTGCGATTGAAGTGAAGGTTTTTTTCAGGTGAGAAAACGAGGATACTGCATGACCACATGTGTTGTTCTTAGTTTTATATAAGACCTGGGATACTCCATGACCACACAATGCACTTCAATTCTGATAATGTGTTTTATTTATAGGTAGAAATGGGTAAATACTATGTCGTATTTTTGGGTAGAGTGCTAGGAATATATGACAACTGGGAGGATGCTCGGGAACGGTTGAAAGATTCAGCGGATCCAGACACCGATCGTTCAGAACACACGGTGAGGTTGTCACAGAGTGGACCACATTCAAGGTACGAATCTAAATTGCATACGAAAAATTCTGAAAACATGTTTAGGAATTTATGGTTACTATCAGATTCATCCATTATATCTGAGGTGTAATAGTAACTTGATTACATGTATTTAGTCCACTCTGCAGCAAGTTGGGTCGGGCAACACCCGTGGTGTACATAATAGGGCGTCATCAAGCATGATAGAAAGACTGTCGGGAAGAGTTGAAGGTGGTTCCGCTCCCTTTCAGCCACCGCCAGGCACTGACGAACATCAAAATAGAGTGCAGGGATTTGGCGTCTCGATATCGGACATGAATCGAAATACTGATGACGAAGGGATTTGGAACAGCATCATCAAAATTCTGATCGGAGTCGTGCTTATATACACAGTAGTTGCGTGGTTTTTTTCAAGTTTCTGATAATATGGGATCATTAGGTGGGGTGTGGCCGATATGGTAATTTGAAATGAGTGGAGAAAGGTCAGGACCGGTGAGACGTTTTCTTTTTGGGACTGTACTTTTTTTTTGTTACACCATCAAAACACTAGTCACCCTTTTTTTTTTTTTTTTTTCTTCTCCTTTTCAGTTTACGGCCAAATCATTTTTTTTATTTGTATTTATTGTATTATATGTGTACTGTTATTTCTGACTTTGTTTGTTTGCTTCATTTAAACATCAGTTCTTTAATTTTCAGTAATTTTTCATTGGGTAAGTTTGTGTTGTGTCTATGTGAAAGCAGAACCTCAATTTCAGCCACAATAATCAGTGGATGGATATCCGGCTGTACAAACCTCCATTGGCCCACTCTGCAATGATATTGGTATCCTATATATTGATTAGATCATAGAGGGCCAGATGAAGGGCCTATAGAAGCAGACAGATTGATCCTTATAATTTATGTTACATCCAGGATAGGCCTAATATTGGGTGTCATACTGTATGTTAATCAATATAGGTTGATTGACGGTTTGGATGAAACACATACATCATGATGGGGCCCACATAGCTACGACCTAAAATCAATGGTGAAATGAGATTATGTCGTAGACGAGGTCCATACCTTGTATTGTATGTGGTCTGCTTAACCGTTCATTTCAATTCGATCCTTCAACAAACAGTTAATATGCATATATCAACTGATTACATTTCCAAAGTCAGTCCTTCCCAAACAATCTGTTCGTCAACGAAAAGGGCGCTCCATACAGTCTACATCCGCCATTGTACATCCTCCGTATTGAATAACAATGCAATACAGCCCTATATGCGAATCCAAACATGCCCTTAGTAGACATGTTGTCACGGGATGTTCTCCAGCTGTATTATTGTAAGCTGTATTATTGTAGAATCATCTTCGAATATCCTAAAGATATCCAAATACACCTGCAAATCTATTCAGATCACGCTTAATTGGCTCTGATTGGCTGGCATGAATTGGCAACATTGGGAATGAACCGGCACTACGTCTTTGTGGCTCCCACCTACCTAGTTGTAGGATAGGTTTATTCAACCAGTGGTTGAAGAACCACCTCTTCTACATATAATAAATAAGTGGACGAGTCATCTCGAGAGCGATTGCATAACATGTGTCGCATACGCTGGGAAAAAAGCTTTCCATCTGGACAAGGTTGTTGAAAGCTCGTTGTGCAATAATTTCCACAAACAATATCTAATTTCAGGAGAAAGGGCAATTTCCACTCTCCTGCCAGAGGAGTGCATATTTCAGAGCTGAGCTTTCAATCATTTACTTCAGCTTATTGAAGAATCGCCCTCTCGGATCTCCTATAACACCAACACTAGGAAGATGAATATCAACAATTTCTGAAGCTCAAATCTCAAGTTCCATAGACCAACACTAGGAAGATGAATATCAACAATTTCAACAATTTCCGTATCTCAATCTCAAGTTCCATAGACCAATAATCAGGGATTTATTCCATTGCCCGTTGGTAAGGATGAGATCCGGGACCCACACCAGCCTAAGGATATCTTGATCAACACTTCCAAGACCCACAATGGGAAAAGATTCAATGAATGAATTGTTACCACAAATGAAATGAATAGCAAATATGTTTAGATACAAAAATAAGAAGGGAAGACTCTTTTCTAAGTCTGTTAATATATCTACATTAGAGATGAACTAATCAATAAAGAATGGTAAATTAATCAATAAAAGAATGGTCAATAAAACGTAAAAACATAGTCTGCCCTTCCTAGTCACAATGACGGACTGCAGCCACCACCATCATCATCTTATTGTCATCCTCACTGTCGAATGTATCAGCATGATTGTACAGTGTTGTAGCTAGCCTCCACCAATGCGAGCTTTAAAAATAGATGTGAGTTTTCTCCTTCAAATAAAGTGGCCCAATTGGATTATCACGACGCTGACATCATCAATGGAACCTCGCAATACGGACAAATCAACCAGATTTTTACAGGCGGAGAGCATCGATTCCTTGTCAGTTTTTAAGCACCCAGATCGAGCAATGTCTACTGCCTCCTGATTACTAACCTGAAATAACAAAGATTCCATTTAAATTTAAGATCATTCATATAGAAGTTTGAATGCTTCGGAACAGATTCTCAAGAGCGATTGCTATTATAAAAACTAAATTACCTTATCCCATAGCCCATCAGAGGCGAGGATTAGGAACTCGCAATCGGGTTTGATTCTTAGGATTTTCGTCTCTGGCTCTGCTGTAACCCATTGCTTAAGATGGGAATCTCCGATCCCTCTGGACACAGCCAGGGAACCCTGTAATCTCCACACACCACGGCAGCAATCCACATAGCCACCCTGCAAGAAGATATTCATTGAATCCATCAGTTTCAATCCAACTGATATAAAAACCGCAAAAGGGAAAATATGGTGATTGTAATTCGATAGATGGAGCAATGGGATTGAAACCATCCACTGTCAGGTTCTGTCTTGTTATAAGGGTCATGACCCAAAAATCATACTGATCAGATAGTCCCAACTATCCAAATAGTGGACGTTTGCCTGCAAAATATGAGCACCACCATATCTTTTTTAACCATCCATTGCATGCTATTTTTACAAAGGCTGTGATTGTCAGAATGGGATGATTTTGACCTATGTACCACCAGATGTGCAGCTCAACATGTGGATGGTCCACACAGATTAATGTGGAAATCAGCCATAGATGGTGTAAGTTTGGGAATCAAGCAAGCATAACAAGAGATGAATAATTGAACTTACAAGGTTCTCAATTCTGTCACGTTCGTCTTCCCTTGAAGGCCGATGATCATCTGTGAGGGACTCTGCAACCCCTCCTCTGCTCAAAACAGCACGACAGTCTCCAGCATTGGAGACGATGAGATCACTGTTCTTGATCAGAGCAGTTACGCAGCAAGCACCGCCTCTGGTGCCCTCTTTCAAAAACTCCGAGTCTGTAGCCAAATAAGCACTTCTAATAGCAGCCTTGATTCCATCACCCCCACTTTTCATCACTTCATCCATTATCTTCTTACCCATGTTCTCTGCAGCAAATTCAGCTGCTTTCACACCTCCATGCCCATCAAAGACGCCGAAAAATGCCTGCCAAAAAACAAATAAAAACACCAATTAAAAAATTTGCAAATTCTTTTCTAGTCTCAGTCTATTTACCAACTTCCTATAAGAGGTACAATTCATTGCAGCTTAGCCCACCTCAGATTCACCTCAGCCCAATATCATTTGGGTCGAATGATCCTAACCGCTTGATGAATGGATTTTTGGCCATTGGGTATGTGCCACTATCAATAATTTTTTTACCTAGCATCCATTCCTAGGCTGTTGATTGGACAGTAGCAAATTTTGGGCCACAAGCAACCAAAAGAGATGGAGCTTACCTCTCAAAATGACATAGACCAATCAAGGCAGTTCCTACTCATCATATACAGGTATTCCCCACTATAATATGATGGGACGATCATTCCCTTCCGACTATAAATTCCCTGACTTCCCTATTTCTACCTCCTTACCTATAGTTCTCAATTTCACAAAATTTCCCTATTTCTACATATTTGAACTGTCTATAGATCGCATGTAAGTTTCTAAATTTCACAAATTTCCCTATTTGTACCCATTCTTCAATTTCAAGAATTTGCTCATCACATATGGAATATTTCACAATGGTAGCCATTTTTACTCATTACCCACTTTCTATAGTTCACACAACATCTCTCAGTCTCACAAGGGAACCAACTGATCACGATAACTTGTGGTGCGGGACCGTCTTTCTCTGCCACATGCCGCTTGTATAAGATATCCTTACCATGAAAGTATCAGGCACCAACGAAAAGGATTCATGGAATTAGAACAACCATTCATCACCCTGGTTTTCAAGAAGGACGATCTCCATGGTGGGGCCCACTGCTTTGAGGGTGTGAATGCCCTGAGCACCACTTGTCTGTAGCTGATCAGCTCATTCATCATTTTATCTGATGGCACAATAACTTGACAGTGCCTTACCATTTTTACCGTCGGCATGCCACATGTGTAGGATACCAGTGCGATGAAAATGGTAGGCAAAAAACACGAAATCAGCCGTTTTTCAAGAAGGATGATCTCCATGGTGGGGCCCATCGCTTTAATGGTCCAGATCTCCTACACAAGTGGCTGGTGAAGTTACTAGTTCCCTCATCATGTCACAATAGCATAAATTCCCAATCTCTACTTATACCGATCGCCGTTGCTTCCTCAAAATTTCAGAACCCTCTCTATTTCTAGCATCTAAACAAATCGGATTCAAAAAAGAAAGAAAGAAAGAAAAAAAGATATTTTCAGATGAACAAAAATACCTGTTTGGGATCGCCATGCAGATCAACAACGGCTGCGTGCCGATCTTCCATCGCTTCCCTAAACCCTTTCTTGCAGAAGACAGAGAACTGCTTACCCTCGATCTCCACCTCTTTAACGCCTTCAGACGCGATCGGCAGCGTCAAGCTCAAGGAATTGAGGTCAGGGATGTTGATCCGAGTGGGCCTCTTTCGCTTCAAGCTCGTAGAAGGAGGAGGTGGAGGAGGAGGAGAATGAGAAGGATCAACAGCTAAGATGGAAGCATCTTTCCTGCTAAGGCTGCTGGCTTGCTTCTGCAAGAATCGGAGGCGAAAAGAAGAAGAAGGAGACACAGAAGAAGGAGATGTTTTGGGAGAAGAAGAAGAGGTTTTGGTAAGAAGTGGGGCCCGCGATGGGGAGAATGCAGGAGAGCCTTTTACTCCAACGGTATAAGACATGATTTCCATATAGAGAGAGCGGATAGATGGAAGAGAAGTGCCGATGGGTGGGGTATTTATAGAGGGGACGCGTTCCAGTGGTACGGACACGGATACGTTGAGAAAGCGGTTCGAAGGAACTTCCTTCACGCGACGGAAAGCTAAATGGGGCAACTGTGATATTTGTGAGATATCCACTCCATCCATCCGTTCTTTCATATCATCTTAAGACATGGGCTCAAAATTAAGGCAGATCCAAAACTCAGGTGGGCCACACGATTGAAAACAATGAGGATTCAACTACCAACGTTGAAACATTCACGGGGCCACAGAAGTTTTGCATCAGGTTTTTTTTTTTTTTTGTCATTTCATTTTAGTAGGAATGACACTTCGAACGGTGCGGATGGCGTATGAACATTACAGTGGACCCAAAGAGATTCTAACGGTTGGCATATCCCTACCCACTTTTTTCAGGTGGTTCATCCGTTTTAGATGTGCCCCATTTTTTAGTCCATAACATGATCTGAAAGAACGGATCAACCAAGTGGATAACTCAGAAACATCACCATGGCCCACTTAACTTTTCCTCACTGAAAGTTTCCACGAAAGGCTTTCAAATACAATCCACATACAGCAGTACCTCTAAAACAGCGGTAGGCGGAGCGGATTCAGTAAGTCCAAGGTAACAGCTTGGATGCGCGGATTCGGTGAGTCCAAGGTTACAGCTTGGACGCGTATTGCCTTCCACGTCTTATTACAATAATTTCCTACAAGTGAAGCTAAGATGGGCCCGCTGAAATATTCGTGGGAAATTCTCTTCGTACATCTCTTTGTACGTTAATATATATGAGCTCAAAAAATCTATATTATTAAATAAATTGATTGTTTATGCATCAATTATGAAAATTCTATAATGAAATTTAAAAGTTGTGCCTAATTAAGAAGACATTTTTTATGCCGCGATTTTGTTGAGAATGGATTCTGGTCTTCTGCACTTTATAATCCTAAGAGAACCTCTCAACGTAACTAGGGTATTTTCTCGTGTGTGGATGAGGGGATCAAAATATGTATCTATAGAGAAGATGACAAGAAAAGCTTACCTATCACACTTCTCTCCTCTAATGTCTTCACACTATATGTTTTCATATCCAGCTTAATAACCGTATATAGAGACAATGGTTCAAGCGTCCTGCCCCAAACTTACCTATAATGATCACGAGTGTAGTAGGGCTAACTAAATTACTTAATTTGAATAATCCAACTGTCAGATCTAAACCGAAGATCATGTGTGGCCTGCCTAATATGAGTCTGATAGGCTGCACAACATGAAGAATTGAGTGGGAAATGCCTACCGTTGAAACC
This sequence comes from Magnolia officinalis, assembly GCA_021015155.1. Taxonomy (NCBI): domain Eukaryota; kingdom Viridiplantae; phylum Streptophyta; class Magnoliopsida; order Magnoliales; family Magnoliaceae; genus Magnolia; species Magnolia officinalis. The sequence goes on along the minus strand of JAJHSJ010001300.1, from coordinate 45,946 downwards.
TCCCCAGGGCTCACCGTGATGTTTATATGCCATCCATACCGCTCATAAGGTCATTCCTACAGGGATGAATTGAAAGCACAAATGTTAGCTTGATCCAAAACTTTTTTGGTCCCATGAATGTTTCAACAGTGAACATCAATGGGTTTTCATTGCTTTGTGTCGTGAGGCCACAGTGTTGTATCAAGCTAAGTTTTTTGTGTTTTTAGTTCATCCCAACGGGATTGACCTTATGAACGGTTTGGATGGCATATAAACATCAAATTAGACCATAAGGAGATTTCAACGGTAGGCAACTATTTCCCCACTTTTTCCTCTCGTTTGGCCGACTTAAGTTTTAGATCTGCCTTATTTTTTATCTCATGTCCTAAAATAAATTGGCAAAACATATGAAAAAGGTGGATTTCTCACAAACATCATAGTGGACCCTACCTAGCTTCTGAGCATAGGACCTTGCAATAGCCTATTGCAGTAATTTGTTTCCCATAGCAAGTGGGTCATTGACCTTGGACCCACCTTGATGTATGTTTCGTATATCCATGTTGTTCATCTATTTTGTTAGCTCATTTAGGGCATATCCCAAAAATAAAGTAGATTCAAATCTCAGGTGGACTATGTCGTAGGAAACAATGGTGACTGGCAATTTAAAACTGTCTTTTGGGCCATAAAATTAGTTTTGGATCAAGCTGCTATTTTTGTTTCTTTTCATCCAGGACTCCGATCTCTATGACATTATCAATAGTTGGATAACAAATAAACATTATAGTAGACCTAATGGGGGCATTCAATGACCATTATTTTTTGTAGTGTGGTCCACGTGAGGTTTGTATTCACTTCATTTTTTGGACCATGCCCTAAAATGAGTTGGAAAAATGGATGGACCACGTGGATATACAACACATACAACAAGGTGGGCCTCATGGTCAGGCACTCACCCACTAAGTTGTTGCCCCATACTGTTTACACACATTTTTGGTGCATTGATGTGGACCACTAAGAAGTCGCCACATGTCGACACTAGGGTTCGATGCTAGTAAAATCGTACTCTCATTTGAATATATCTTTCACCACCCTTTCTTCAACGATACGTCTTCTGTTATCAATATGGTGGCACAGATCCATACGCATGTCCATGCGCATGTCTTTAGGAGACTGAAACATCAAACGACATGTGGCAGTGATTCATGTGGCATTTGAATAAGACAATATATCCAACATGTTTATAAAAGACTTATCGAGGCAAGAATCTTATTATGGATCTGGATATAATATATTTAGAAAGATCATCTCTTACAATCCTTCCAAAATGGAAAATTTTCTTAAAGGCGTTCAGAGCTCTCGCAATTATTACGATGATTCCGAAGATCAGACTGATATCTGAACAGATGGAAATCAATAGAATGGGTCATATTAGAACAGATCGAAATCAAGAGGATGAGAGATCTGGATCTAATGGATTTGATTCCACCAATTCCACAATCAGAAAGGATGAAGGGTGTAGATAGCTCTGATCAAGCTATTTTTACATGCAACATCTTTTAGGAGATCCTATATAGGAGCATCTATGTAAACGTGGAGATTTAAAAACCAACGTTTTTAGATTTTCACAAACTTCTTATGAAAAGGCTAGAGGTTGTAGATACAAAGGATCATAGATAAATACAACGAGGATTTTTCCACGTTAACAACCTATAAAAGGAGAACGCGATGAAGAGCTTGAGGCCCACACCAAACACATTATATTTTCTTTTTACATTTATCTTAGCATAGATCACTACTGTCCAACGTCATCGCTACACTACCGTAGGATTAGAGTAAACATTCACAACCATAAGTTATTGAATCCTGATTAAGCATGTGAAGTTCTCCTTTTTCAAACCTGAAGTGTTTAGTTTGAAGTGTATTTACTCCGATGCTCATTTGCTTACCCAAAATTACACTTTTACCACTTCATCTAACCTATGAAATGATGCCATAATGCAATCGATAATCCTAATCCTTTAACCACCTTTTTTCCCTAGGATCACGATGAATTACAAGAAAATCAGGTTTGAAGGCAATAAATAGCCCACTCCCCTTTTCATTTCAAGCATTGGGAATTCAGAGGGAGTCTCCCATTACAAACAGTAAATCCTGATCCATTCCTCCACCAAAGAGAGTAAGAGTGACTAAGAGAGAGAGTCCAACCCTAGTCTAGCCTTATCTTGCTAGAGTCCAAGCCTTCTCTGCCACCTAAGTTTAAATTTGAGCCACTCGATTTAGCCTTACAACACTACCGTTCATCCAAACCTTCAAGCTTCAATCAGTTTCATCAAATCAGATCATTAGCAGCGTGCAACATTCCTTCCATTCTCAATCCCCTTGCTCCTCATCTACATCAACATCACATTGCATTTCATCATTTTTCTCGTATCTAATTGGTGAGCCTATGCTCTAAAGCCTGCCAATATAATCAAAGCAGGTCCACCAGAAACATTAAGCAATTGACTATCATTTTATCATAAGTATCAATACAACATTAACCGTCTCATACATACATACTTTGCACCCTGCACCGGATCGTTTCGAACATATGTTATGTGGCTTGCTGATTTAATCAAATCCTACCCATCAGAAATTCGGATCGATCAATCATAATTGCCATTGCATCACATTACATCTTATACAAGCGAGAACTAGTCTCATTCCTCATAAATTAGTCAGATCTTGTGAAGTAAAGACCGTACATTTGTACGGGCAGATTGGGTGCTTAATACCTTTCATTTTTGTAATCGTGATCCCTTACGCGGAATCTCTGGAATTTAAAATCACGAATCATCTTTGGGTTCTCAACTTTAAGAGTTTCTATAGAGTCTAACCAACTGTAGGATCGTAATAATTGGTTAGTGGCGACTTTGGTCAAATATACCTTTTACCCCAAACGAAAGTTCTCGAGCAAGGTAACCAGTGAAAAGGAGAGTTGATCTCCTGCTCTCTCAGGAAATCCACCCTCCAGCGTCCACAACATATTAATAAAATCAATATTATTTTAGCAATTTTTCTTTTATCTATTCATCTTCATTCTTTTAAGAAATACATTGGTTGCAAGTAGTGGTGAAAGATAAATCCTTAACATAAGGTAAAAAAGAATACATTAGGAAGGACTCACTTATAACATTTTATAAATTGCTTGATTGTTGATTAGAACCGGTGGTTGATACGACAATTAAATTTCTAAATTCAATCTTATTCAATTGTTTTAGTGCGGGGTTAAACGTTCAATCAAACATTAAGTCGAGTATCACTTTAGTACACCAACACTTCTTAATCGTATACATAAACTAAATTAAGGCTCTTGATCACACATGTGGCCTTGTTTTTTATATTGAATTGCGCAAACGCTCATATCATCCACGTCCTACAGTGATGGCTTCAATATGTGGGGCCAACCTGATGTATTCACACCATCTGGCTAATCAGCCTATACCGAGGGCCCTAACATGATGGTTTGTGTCAAAAGTTGTACCCATTAGACAATTCTATTCGTTTGCCATAAGTAAAATAAAAGTAATTAATATTGGTGGATAAGATCCATACGTCACTCTACTGGACTACCACCTTTTCTGTAGAGAGATGACTCAACAATATTTTAGTTTTTTCTTTGTGGTGTAGATTAGGTGAGGCTGGGTAATAGCTTAGTGGGTGAGTGCCTGATCATGAGGCCCAGCTTGTTGTATGTCTTGTATATCCATGTTGTCCATCCATTTTTTCAGATAATTTTAGGACAATGTCTAGAAAATGAAGTAGATAGAAATCTTAGGGCCCGTTTGGCCAGGCAGATTGGAAAGGATTGGATGGTATTGAAAGGGATTGGAAGTTAAATCCCAGGATTGGCCGGTCGTGCCAAACAGACTGGGTGATCTAATCCCGGGATATATCAATCCCATGAATCTTAAGACAATCCACTGACAACACCATCATTACCTTTAAATCCCATCCAATCCACCCTAATCCGTTCAAATTTTCCTAGGACGTGTTTGGTTTGAGGGATTGGAAGGGATGTGAAGGTTTAATCTCGGGATTGGTCGGGCGTGCCAAACAGACTCGATATAGCAATCCCGGGATATAGAAATCCCATGGATCATGAGACAATCCACTGACAAAACCATCATTGCCTTGAAATCCATGCCATCCACCCTAATACCATTCAATCCCTTCCAATCCACCCGTCCAAACAGGCCCTTAGGTGGACCACACCATAGGAAATGAAATCTTAGGAGGACCACATGATGGGTAATAGTAGTTATTGAACGCCTACCATTAGAACTTCTTAGAGTCCACAGTAATTTTTATTTACTATCCAACTTGTTGATAAGGTCACACAAACCTAGATGAAGGAAAAACACAAATATCAGCTTGATCTAAAACCTTTGTAGCCCACAAAAAACTTATAACAGTTAATCATTATTATTTCCTATGGCGTGGTCCACTTGACATTTGGATATGCTTCGTTTTTGGGGGTCATGCCCTAAAATGGGTTAGAAAAATGGATAAATAATGTGGATATACAAGACATACATCAAGGTGTGACCCACAGTCAAAGACTCACCCATGTAACTTTTACCCCAAACTCACTTAATCCACACCTAACATGTTAGTTGGTGAGTCCCTAACCATAGGGCCCACCTGTATGTATGTGTTGTGTAAATACGTAGTCCATCCCTTTTTCAACTCATTTTAGGGCGGGTCAAAAAATGCAAGAGATAGAAATCTCAGGTGAACCACACCACTCGATGAAGAGGTTGTTGGTTCTAATATATAGAGAGTTGGTTCTAATATATAGAGATATGGTAGAAATTCTAAGATATCAAAATCAGAAATAATAAAAGAAGAATATGGAGAGTTGATGCACGTTACCATCGCTATTTTAAATACAGATTTGCCGCTGCAAGAATATTTCAGATGCATCGGGTTTCAACAAATATGCCCCGGGATACAACAATTCTCTTTCAAGATAAATGGCGTAGATAGAGAAAAGAAGTCTTTATAAAGGAAATGTATAGGCAAACATTGGGCACAAGGTGCATAGGGGCAGAGTATTAAATGTATGTCGGCGTGGGCACATGCAAATTTGCTCATATGACATACCCTTGATTACCAATACAAAAGATTAGTAAATGATTTTAATATATAAGTTTAATTTTTCTAAGTACTTTTCAATACAGGATAAAACTAAACATAATTAAAGCAATGAATTAATAAAAGTCAAAATAAAATTTTCTTGAAATCCCATTTTTCTTTTTTCCTTCTTTTTTAAAAACAGAAGTTTGCTCTAATACATACCAGCACATTTCTTTTTTAACATGGGGACCACAGGTCTTGAATATTAAGTCATGTTGCAATGATCCAAGTCGTTTATGTGATGGGCATCACTGAGGATGGGGTGTGTCATGAAAATTCATCTGATTAGAACATCTTAGCTCTATGATCATTTAATTATTTCCCTTACAATTTGGACTCTCCCTTTGTTTTGCACACCATCATTGGATCATCGAATTTTCAAGGTTTTATGAGGATCACCGGTCCATATTGAGGCCCATCATATAAATGGTCAGGATTATCACAACATGTGCGTAGGGATGTCCAACCTCTGCATGCCAATGGTGATGATAGGACTAGAATATGGTAGAGCTATCTGTCCAGAGTACACATTCACATGGCAGGGTGATGTTTCAATCGACAGAGTTCATCTAGTGGACCGCATTATGAATGGATTATGTTTCGGTTACTTAATTCTGATTGTTTATAATTTTCATTGCTACCGTTGTTAGGAATGATACTTTTTGGATGGAGGGGATCATCCGATCTATGGGTATCCTGAACTACTTGCCATCCATTGTAGTAGTCCCTCCTAGATGGACAGTTCTGAATTCTGATTGCGAGGTCAATCTGACATATGCAATGTCAAAAGATGACCTCTACTATATTCCTGTTCTACCACCCATACAGGATCATCTCACAGATGGGGGGATTGGAATTTGAAAGTGGAAAAGTTGAGATAGGTGCCGATCATCGAATGGGCCACACAACTTAGATTTCACGTGACAAGATTCAGGCATCTGTAATGGTATAATAAGCCGCAGGTCCACTTGAATCTTGTCCGTCGGATTATTTTGGACAGATTCTATTTTGACTTGCAAATTTTGTCCAGGTGGGACCAACAACGGAGATTACATCGGCACCACCCATGCAACTAATTAAAATTGCTAGGTGTTCGAGTTCTTTTAAATTTAATATTCGAAATTAACAACATTAAATCATGATTGTATATGTGGTTATGTAGAATGATTTCGGACATTGCTTGAGTTACGGGTAAAAATGGATTGAACAGATGTACAGTTTTGCAGTCTATAGAATACTTGAGAGTTGAAAAATAACTTCGGCCTTCGAAGGTCACCAAAGATTATAAATAAGTACTCCATCTATTTTGAAAGTTACGCAAAATCTCTCACCCAAAATCCCTTAGGGCCTGTTTGGCCAAGCAGATTGGATGGGATTGGATGGTATTAGAGTGGATTGCACAGATTTCAAGGTAATGATACATGCGTCGGTGGATTAGTGCAAGATCTCTGGGATTGTTATATCCCAAGATTGCAATATCAGGTCTATTTGGCACGCCCGGCCAATCCCGGGATTAAACCTTCCAATCCCTTTCAATCCCTCGAGCCAAACACCTCCCAGACAATCTTGAAGAGATTAGGGTAGATTGGATGGGATTTAAAGGTGATGATGGTGATGTCAATGGATTATCTTAAGATCCATGGGATTACTATATCCCGGGATCAGGATCCATGTCTGTTTGGCACGCCTGGCCAATCCGGGATCTATCTTCCAATCCCATCCAATTTGCCCGGCCAAATAGGCCCTTAATACTACTATACCCAATTTTAGATTTCTAGCTTAACTTTGATATGAGAGGGTCTCCGCTTTAACCCTTTGTCTTCTTCATGTGTAGATAGTCGAGGGTCAGGACAGAGAGAATTTTTGCATCAACAGCGTGCATTACGCGTTGAAAAGCTGAAGGCAGGCGGTTTGGTTATGAACCGGAGATAACGCTGTTTCCCTACGTTTCTTTTCCACTAAGCAACGATAGCAACTCGTCTTCTGGATGTCGATAGGACACGCACAGCATCTTCCAACTTAGATTCCATTTATAAGAGGAAGCTTTAGAGCATGGATGGATGGAATGCATGTAACTCCATCTAACTCGTTCAAATCATGGTCCGACATGGGATGGTATCTAAGCCATTAAATGGAGTTTTATGGATCATCATACATTTCTTATTAAAGAAAAATTAAATTTCAGGATCTGAAATGCCGTCTATTTTTCCATTGTACTATCCATTTGAAATCTACCTTATTAGTATATTACATTTATCTTAATTTTTTTTAGATCCAATCTAGAAGCATAACCATAAATTGGACGGTCTGGATTGACTTACTTCTGGCATATGCTTAGATATCTAATGTGAACGCATTTTGTATATCATAGTCCAGCAAAGTACATGTTTCTCCTAATCCTTTGATTATCATTGCTTGGAATTGGCCGCGGAAAGTGCGGAGAATGTTACCGTTGGAAACTCTGGAGTGGATTAGGTGCGACCCCGGCTACACCCAAGACGGTGCGGCCCTTACCGTCGGGCCCGTCTATATGTGTTTATTCTATATCTACACCGTCCATCAGTTTCATAATACCAAAATTGAAGTATATTCAATTCTCAGGTAAACAATACCATTGGAAACATGGGTGATTGATTATTAACAGGACACATAAGTTTTGAATCAAGCTTATATTTATTTTTTTCCTTCATGGTTTATGTAACTTTATCCACTGGTTTTGTGGCAAATAAAGGGTATTTAAATATTTCAATAATCCTTAGGAATCTTTTAATGGTAAGGTGTTCAATCACAAGAAAAGTGAGGATTAAATGCCCACGGATGGAAAACTCTCTCCCAGCACGGAAGTTTTGGATTAAGCTGATATTTATGTTTTCACTCCATCCAGTTTTACGTGACGTTAAGTTCGCTGGCAAATAAACATTATGATGGCGTTAAATTTTATTTTTGTCACCCCTTCCTCCCTGGGTGTGATGCTCTGGACCCTTCGACGGGCTTCTAACCTAAAATGATTTAAAAAAAATATACAGACGGCTCGGATAAAACACATATCACCTTCTAACCTAAAATGATTTTTAAAAAATATACAGACGGCTAGTATAAAACACATATCACTGTGACCCCAAGAGCTCCCGACAGGACCGTTGGTTTCTAGCTAGGAACCGGTAGACGCAGTTCCTGCGCAAGGATGATGGGTGGGGCCACCACCATGTTTGTAGGAAATATACTCCGTTCATCCGTTTGGAGAGCTCATTTAACGACAAGCCACCATAAATGAGGTGGATACAAAACTCAATTGGGCCACATCAGAGGAAACCGTGAGGATTCACTGAGAGCCGTTGAAATATTTTTATGACCATAAAAGCTTTTTTTTCAGGTTATTTTTTTGTATTTTCATTTCATCTGTACGGTGATGACCTTATAAACAGTTTGGATGGTATATAAACATCAAGGTGGATCTCAGGAAAGTTTCAACTGTAGGTATTTCTTTTCCCAATTTTCCCTCTGGTGTGGCCCAATTGAGTTTTGGATCCCTCTCATTTTTGGTAGCTTGTCCTAAAATGAGCTTTCCAAACGGATGAATGGAGTATATTTCCTACAAACATGGTGGTGGACCCCGCCCATTATCCTTGCGCAGGACTTCTTGCAAAAGGCTTTCGCAGGAAATCCGCGTCCGGAACCGGTGGAGTTAGTACCCAATCCACGCCCAAGGAAAGGGAAAAGAAAGTGGAACGACACGTTGCGCAGTAAATCATAAAAGACGGTTTTGAGGTGGGCCTACGATCGCTAACTATGCACGGGGCGGAAGCGGACTGCGTACTGAGTAAACTCTCTGGGGTCCACCGTGATTTATATATTTTATTTACTCCGTCCATCCATTTTAAAAAGTAATTTGATGGCTTGTGCCCAAAAATAAAATATATCCAAATCTCAAGTGGACCTCACCGGGGGGAAATAGTGTGAATTGAAATTATACCGTTGAAAATTTCTTGGGGCCCACAGATTTTTTGGATCAAGCTGATAATTGTGTTTTCCCTTCATACATGTCCATGTGATTTTATGAACATGTTAGATGACAAATAGACACCACTATGGGCCCTAGAAAGGTTTCAACTGTGGAGGTCATTATTCCCACTGTTTCCTTTGGTGTGTGGCCAACTTTAGCTTTGGGCATACTTTTATTTTGGACTGAACCATTTAAAATGATCTGTTAAAACGAATGGACGGCGTGGATAACTCACCTACATTTATAGTAGGCCCAACTGAGTTGACTCAGTACACTGAAAGTGCACTGAGTAACTTAGTACGCAATGCTATTTCAACGTGATGCATCTGTTTAACCATGCCGTCTATCCCTTTTTTCCTGTAATTTTAAGCTATGAGCAAAAAAAATAAGTAGATCCAACGTTCAAGTAGACCACACCACGTATGATTTGGCATTTAATGCTTTTTGTATTTAATGCAACCCAAGCTTATTATCTTGTGTGGTACACATGAGTGTTGGATCTGCCCTTATTTTTATGCATATATATTAAAATGAGATGAAAGAAGGGTTGTACAGTGTGGATAAATAGATACATCACACTGGGACAGCTATAGAACTACCCGTTGGAAGCGGATTGCGGAGTAACTCACTAGCTCACCATACTGAGTAAACTCTGTGAGGTCCACCATGATTTATGTATTTTACCCGCTCCTTCCATCCATTTTCCCATATAATTTTAGCAATTGAGCTCAAAAATGAAGTATATACAATGTTCAAATGGACCACACCACAGGAAACAGTTGACTTGAACTTCTACCTTTGAAAATTTCTTAGGGACCATAAAAGTTTTGGACCAAGATTATATTTGTTTTTTTTCCTTCATCCATGTTTGTATGATCTTGTGAACAGTTTGGATGACAAATAAACATCACTGTGGGGCTTAGAAAGGTTTCAACGGTGGAAATCATTATCCCCACTGTTTCCTGTGGTATGATCCACTTGATCTTTGGATATGCTTCTATTATGGGCTCAACCTGTTAAATTAGATGGAAAAACGGATGGATGGTATGGATAGACCATATACATTCAATGTGGGCCCAACTGAGTTTAGTCGAAAAGAGCTTACTGAATAACTCAGTATGCAATCCGATTTCCTTCCCGTACCGGGCTAGAGACGGGTGAGGGTAGTAGTCAATCCGCGTCCGCATGGGGCCACCAATGGCTGCTGGAGATGACACAAACGGCAATAACTCGGTTTACGGAACAGGACTATCTGGTTCTCTATGGCCCCACCCATTGCCAATGACGTGTGGGCCCACCATCGGCTAATGGAGATGTCACAAATGGTATGACTTGTTTGTGGCCTTTCCACACCTGTTAGAAAAAACAAGAATATTTGGTCCCCGCCAACGCACCACGCATTGTTTAATAAATTGGGGGCCAACAGCGACTGTTACCGAATATGGGAGGATGTTGATGTAACGAAAGGAATCACTCGTTTATGGCCTTTTCACACCTGCTCGAGATCAACAAGCCAAATCATTCTATGCTCTGGCCGAACATAGTGGCTGATACTCCGGTGATTAAAAATTGTACACATGCTTATACATTAACTCAAATTCAACCAACTAGATTGTAGAAGGTGACTTGAAAATATAAATTAAAATAAGACACAAGAGGCATAAAGATTTACGTGTCTCAACAATATGCATGTTGTTGCTTGGTTTTTGAAAGTTGAAATGCGGAAATGGCATAATTGAATTTGTGGCTCAATTTAAACCGAAATATTATGCCCCAAGCGCCGAAATAGGCAGACACGTAATGTAGATTTGATGAGATCGGTCACCTATTTAACCACTCGCTCAATGTATACATAGGATTAGGCAATATTTAGAGGATAGGGTTTATCCCTTGATGATGGGTTAAACCGTTGCCTTCCGTAGGAAAGGACTTTTCGATACAGATAAGGATAAATGAGAAAGGGATTCTTATAATCGGCTGTGAAGAACAACTGTAAAACACTTCTCTTGATGCAGAACTGAATCTAATGCGCGTGTGTATAGATTCAAATTCAGTTAAGATTATTAGCTACTTGATTAATGCTGCTTATTACACTATAGAATGTAAACAGTGAGCGAAAAGTAAAGAATTTCATTAAGAAATGTAATTTACTTGACAGGAAAAGTAAAAGATTACACTAAGGAATATAATTGACTGGTAATTGAAAGGATAATTGAAAGATAATGTTTAGTTTGATTTTGTTGGTATGAGACAAAATCTTCCTTCTGAATCCCTTTGCTATTTATAACCTTAATCAGGTCATCTGGATCATTCTCACATTCTGATGGTTGCTATAACTATTCAACACTACTTGGCCTTTTAGATGTTTCCCATGTTCTAACGGTTGCTTAACCGCTCAACACTATACGACCTTCTGGTGACTTCCTTGCCACTCGTCCCAGTAACTGCTCTGGGCCTCCTTATTAACTTGACCACATTCTACTCGATCGCTCGATCGAGCTCTTGAATGACTATCGGCCACTTGATCGACCTCCTAGATAAATATCGACCACTTGGTTTAGCTCCTAGATGACTATCGGTCGCTTGCTCGACCTCTTAGATGACTATTGGTCGCTTAGTTTGCTTTTGAATTCCTCCCAACTGCTCCTTATCTTGTCATCATATTAATTACAATTTTGTAAAAAATACTCCAAGTATCCTTAAAGATTTTTAGCTTGCAATATATATTTTCACTGCTATAACACATGTCCTTTCTAATTAGGTTTCCCAAGAACTATCAGGAATACGATACACAAATATCCTTGAAGATCTTTAGCTTGCAATATCTTTTCATTGCTATAACACATGTCATTTCCAATTGAGTTTCCCAAGAACTATCAGGAATACGGTACAACATTGCCCCCGCATCACTTCGCCTTTGGTAAAAGGTGAATGCGATGGTAATTCATTGTTTGGTGTAATAAATACGATTGCTTGGCCATGTAAAAATATCAATTTTGGTTATCTTGATCGAGCTCGACCATCTTGATTGGAAAATATCAAAGTTGGTCGACCTAGCCAAATATAGCCATCTTAATCGAAAAATGACAAAATCGACCGTCTCGGTCCAACTCGGCCATCGTGATCGAAAAATAGTAAATTCGGTCATCCTTATCAAACTTATTCATCTTGATCGAGAGAACAAATTCGGCCATATTGGTCAAACTCGGCCATCTTAATAAAAAAATGGTAAATTCGGCTGTCTTAATTGAACTCGACCGTCTTAATCGAAAGGCAACAAATTCGGTCATCTTGGTTGAACTCAACAATCATGATAAAAAAAATTAGTAAATTCAGTCGTCTTGGTCGAACTTGGCCATATTGATCGAGAGATAACAAATTTGGCCATCGTGATTGAAAAACGGTAAATTCGACCGTCGTGGTCGAACTTCGTCATCTTAATCGAGAGACAACAAATTCAGTCGTCTTAGTCGAACTCGGCCATCATGATTGAAAAATGGTAAATTCGGTCGTGACAATGAAGATTGTTGGTCAATTCATTTTGAATAAGGATTATGGTTGATCGAGGTAGTAATATGGCTGCGAACATTGCCTGCTACTTTCTGAACTGTTTAAATAATTTGGTCACTGTTCAAACGACGTAATTTGGCCATTGGAGGTGGTTTAAGGTGTAACGCCCTGAAAATCAGGGGTCGAGTAGAAACCCAACTCTCGAGTTCCAACACATCACTTATGCAACATATTTAATGATGATTGTATGTTGTCTATATTAGTGCATAAAACATGAATGAGATTAAGTGAAATCAGTAAAACATAATCCAGGGATAGTTGTAATACGCAAGCGGAAGACTGAAACGAATATGTATAACTTTATAAACCAGTATAAGTCCCCAAAGTATGTATGTGTTGCCAGGTCAATAATTACAAGTATTGTTTCAAAATACAAAATGTCAAAAAAAAGTGATAGTCCACTACAAGTATAAGCCTGAAGTCTCGTCGATTAGAACGGTCTATATAAACCCTTCTAAATACTGCATAATGAGAAAACATCCTCATCGTCTGCGAAGTCTGGCTCCGCTTCATCAGTCTGGTCTCCATTTGCAACTAAGATAGAGTCTGTTTGGTGTTTAAAACACCGTCCCAGAACGTGGGAGTGAGTGATCAACTCAGTAGAACAATAAAGCAAAGGTTAACATATTATCAATTTAGTCAAGCAGTAATAATAAAACAATACAATCAAACATTCCTAAGTACTCTGATTAATGTAGGAATGGTATGTATAAATGATGCATGCCCTCGCCTGCACTCCCTTTGAGGTCTTCATCTAACGGTCGCGCATATCAGTCACTTCCTCAGTGCTCTCTACTCAACGCCAAATGACACATGCAGTGCGGTGCATGAGCGTGATTACCAAGTTCTTATTAGTCCTTTTTATATAGCAGGATTGAGAAATTAAGGTACCTCCCTTATATCAATACCCAAACAATGATCCATTCTAGGGTCGTCAATCCTAGTAAATCTCATACGAAGTTGCGATTCTAGGTCACTGCAAAGGGCTCGTCACCTGATCAGTGTAGGCCTAGTTTATACTCTAGTTGTTACGAAAAGGCTCGTCGCCTCATCGCAGTCTCAGAGTATGCTCAAGGTCACTACAAAGGGTTCGTCACCTGATTAGTGTAGGCCGACAGCTCGAATACAGCGTCCCATTCCACCGTATTCGGCTCACGAGCTTATGTTGCTCACTGGTCACTACGGGTGGATTCGTCGCCCCGGCGTAGACCGACAGCTCGACCACGGTGTCCATACCACCATGTCCGGCTCATGAGTCTTAGCGGATCGAGGTACCTAGGTTAACGGGGTTTCCACTGGTGAGTTTGGTACCCTAGGTTCAAGCAGTAGCGTCCAAACATGGTGAACATACATCGGGCCAATCGGGTTACTTGATGAGCTCGACTAGCACGAGCGCACATTGAGTTGATCGACATGAAGTGCGTAAGCACTCCGTGTGGCCTAACCACTATCGACATCCCAAGTACGGCTCAGATCATCGACCACGTCCTATGTGGCGAGACAACCTCAGCCACCAATTCGAGGTTCGTTACTAATTGCCTGGACTATATAATAGCCCCAACCACATTCAATTATAACAGAAAATCATATGAGATAATCAGAGCAGTAATGGATCAATAATTCCAATCATACAAGCATTTGAGCATTTTATGGATTACAACTTAAACATGAATTCACACATATACATTCCATACCTAAACTGACACTATAATATAAAATACATGGAGGAAATCATACACATAGTTAAGGTAGTTGAGAATCATATCTCAACACTCATACAAAGTACAAATTACTAACTACTAGTTCATTCAGACATTTTTACAAACACTTAGTCTACGCATTCCAACATACATGACATATGTTGGTTATAATATGAATTAGGGCAAATCCTTTCATCAAGGAGTCATCGCCTACACGACAATCATATATCCACGACAGTTAATCATGGCGAGCACGAATACAAATTCTATACTCATTCAAACATTTTGACAAACACCTAGGCTACACATTATAACATACACGACGTATGTTGGCATAACATGTATTAGGGTGAATCCTTTCACCAAGGAGTTGTTACACATACAACTAGCATATATTCGTGGCAATTTATAATGGCAAACACAATTTCAAATTACATACGTATACGATCATTTCTACCAACACTTGGAATACAATATATTCAACATAGTTCATGTATATCTGTATCGCGAAACAAACAAAGCATTTTGACATGTGAAATGGCACCCACGTCAGTAATAAATCATTAACCGACATCGAAAGCCTTGAAAACCATAACCTATACGTTTATAGTCCGCACCTTTCGCCTGTAAACGCGTAATGAATTCAGTTTAGACACTAAGTCTTTGTCAATGGTAGAATGGCAACCTATAGCATGAATTAGGTTAGCTATTTCATCACCTACACTATCTGAAACCCTAAAACAGATTAGGGTTAGGTTTCTTACCTAAGAGCAGGATCGGAATCGCCCGAATAGCGATACAGGAATGGTGGATAAGCACGTGGAACGGCGAGATTGAGTCCCGAGAATAATCTCTCACACTCTCCCTCTCATTCTCTTTCTTTCCTTCTCTTTTCTCTCTCTTCTCTCTCTAGGGTTTGCAAAATCGTATGTGAAGGGAGAGAGAGGGTTTAAGGCCCTTATATAGGCTCAGAACTGACCGAAATGGCCATAGGGCCATAGTATACTTAGGTTACAGCCAAATGGGGGTTGTTTCGATCCAACGGAGCACTTCTAGAGGCCCCTTTTCTCCATGCGGTCGGACTTAAGCTCCCTGGCATGGGATCTAGGTCGAGTTAAGTTTTCGGCCCGATCGGATTTATAGATCGACCGTGGCGGACCAGTTTCAGTTCAACGGTCACCGGCACTCGATCAGGGCCACAAGTATGCTGACATGTGTTGGAAATTTTCCCTGATCCGAAGGTGTAATTGAGTCAAATTCTGACGGTCTGAAAGATTAGATTTGGCCTGCAAATGAATGGTCCAAATCACTTAAATCTGAGTTCAATTTCTAAAGATATTCACGTTTATCACACACTTCGCTCCGAGCTCAAGTTGTGCGTTTCTGGGTAGTATTAAGACTTGATTTCCGAGATGGTTGTCAAGCTCAGTAAATCGGTCATAAGCGTTTAGTTTCATGGTCATCAGACTTTCGACGTGCGGTCCAGGTCCGATACGAAGTTTCAATGTGCTCATGAGAGCAACTGGGTAATGAGATTGATCCTAGATTTCAGGGTAATGTAGCGTTAATGATTCTGCAAGTTCTGGGTCTTGCAGTTCTTTTTTGAAGTGGTTCAAGCGAATTTCACAGCTAATCTAGTTTAGCACTAGTTAATTTCGTCTAATTTCTAAAGGATTTAGTCCTAAGTGATTTCTGCCTGAGGTGGTACTCAGGTCTTTGTACGGATTTTTTCTGAGACGTTACACAAGGCCTACCTGGTTTTGTCTTTTATGATACGGTATATTCCTAAGGAAGGGTTGCCCTCCAAGTATATCATGGTTTCCTTCTTCAAGAATAAAATTCTTGACTCCTGCTTTGGTCCCCTGAATTCGGTGGTTAGCGGAGCATTCTGTTATCTCCTAGATTGAAGGTGGATGAATATTCTGTTGTGACAAAAGAGGTAGCTGTGGTGATGGTGGTACTGACGCTAGATTTTTGACAGAACTAATATCATCAATTGGCTGAGGCACATTTTGCTATGGTACGGTAGGTGTTCTTTTAGAAAACATCATATTCATGCTCCGCCCTGGTTGACCATCCATCTGTTGAAGGTCTCGGCTTAAATTTGAAAATGCTCAAGTTGAGCTCGTAACTGTTCTTCTATATGCTAATTCAATATTTGCATATCACGTATCCAAGTCATCGTTATCTCAGAAAGATTTGTCGGTCATCTTGCTTTCTTATTGCTTTTATACCGGCTCATGTTATGGCGTCCCACCAGGCATGCAAAAAACTGTTATTGCTTGGTTTTTGGCAATTGGAATGCGGGAGTGCCATAATTGAATTTGTGGCTCAATTCAAACTGAACAACTATGACCCCAAGAGCCAAGATAGGCAAACACGTAGTGTATGAATGAGATCTGATGAGATAAATCACCTATTCAGCCACTCACTCAATGTGTAAACCAGATCAAACGATATTCAAATGTTAGGATTCGTCCTTTGATGATGTGTTACACATTTGCCTTCCATACGAAAGGACTTTTTGATACAGATAAAGAGAAATGAGAAAGGAATTCTTACAGTCAGTCGTGAAGAATAGTTGCAAAATACTTATCTTAATGCATAATTAAATCCAACTACAAATGTATATTCAAATTACAACTAAGATTATCAGCTACTTGATTAATGCTACGAATTACACTATGGAATGTAAATAGCAAGAAAAAAGTAAAGAATTACACTAAGAAATGTAATTTACTCGATAGGAAAAATAAAGGATTACACTAAGGAATATAATTGACTAGAATTGAAAGGATAATTGAAAGATAATATTTGGTTTGATTTGGTTGGTATAAGACGAAATCTTCCTACTAAATCTCTTTACTATTTATAGCCTTAATCAAGCCATTTGTATCCTTCCCATATTCTAACAATTACTATAACCGTTCAACACTACTTGGCCTTTTGGATGCTTCCCACATTCTAATGGTTGCTATAACTGTTCAACACTATACGATCTTTTGGAGACTTTCTCACCACTTGTCCTTGTAACTACTCCAAGCTTCCTTATTGACTCGATCGCATTTCACTCGGCCACTCGATCGAGGTCCTGAATGACTATCAACCACTTGATCGACCTCCTGAATGAATATTGGTCGCTTGGTCAACCTCCTGGATGATTATAGGCTAGTTGGTCGACCTGTTGTATGGCTATTGACCGCTTATTCGTCTATTTGGTTTGCTTTTGTATTCCTCCCAACTACTCTCTTTCTTGTCTTCTTGTCAGCTGTGATTCCGTAAAAAGAACTCCAAGCATCCTTGAAAATCTTTAGCTTGCAATATCTTTTCCTTGCAATAATACATGTCCTTTTTAATTGGGTTTCCCAAGAACCGTTAGGAATATGGTACAACAATGCCTACTCCACTAAGAAGCAACACAACTTTCTTCTTAACTAGAAATAAGAGAAATTAATAAATATACAAGACTTACTTCTCTTCAACCCATACAAGGAATCCCACACCAAGGAATATCCCAGAATATGAAAATAATGAAATATCACACTTTAACTATGACCCTCACTTTGTATAGACTACCACGTGAGAGAGCCGATGGCAAAACCTAGAGAAAACTAGGCCTTCACAGAACTGTACGCTTATACTCATGCAAGAAGTAGAGGGAGGTAGAGAAAGAGAGAGAAGAGAGACTCTCTCTCACTAGAAGAGGTCTCCCTATCTCCATAGCCACAATACAACCTTTGATTCGTAGACATTCATTTTTGAAATAAGACCTTAAGATATTTTAACCCTTGAACAAATGGCCACTTCCCTATAAGAAAGCTAGCCTTTACCAGCAGTCAAAAATGCCTTTAAAGACATAAAAAACCGCCGATAAAGCCTTTATTAGCGGTCAAGTAAGCACCGGAAAAAGCAGTGTCGGTAAAGGCTTTACCGGTAGTCAGCATGCTTTACCGGCATTTGTGTTAGTTGTCACTATGTTGTAGGCTTTTACCGACAGTTTACACCTTTTACCGGCGCTTTTATAAGCCTAGGAAATCCCTAAAAAGCGCCAGTAAAGGTCTCTCAAAGCGCAGGTAAAAAGTCTGCTGAAGCATGATATTGACTTTTTAAAGTACCGGGATGTAACGACTCAAAAATTTCCGTACAATGGCTCGTGTACCACCTCGACCAGAAATCACTTAGGATTAAATCCTTTAGAAATTTGACAAAGTTAACTAAGTGTTAAACTAGATTATCCATGAAATCCATTTGAATCGCTTTAAATACGATCTGCAAGACCCAAAACTTGTAGCATCATTGACGCTAGGTTATCCTAAAGTTTAGGATCAAACTCATTACCCGACTGCTCTCGGGAACACATTGAAACTCCGTATCAGGTCTAGACTGCACATCGGGAGTCCGAATACTACGAAGTTAAGGACTTAGGACCGCCTCGCTGGGCTTGACAACCATCTCGGAAATCAAACCCAGACAGTGTCCCACGGCTGTTCGCTTGAGTCCGGAGCGAGAGAGTGTGAAAACACTTGTTTTTTTTACAAAATAAATATCTTGAATAGCGATCTGGCACGTGTCGCTTGCGGACGTTTTGTAAGCAACTAGATCATCAGAATCTGACCCAAATACACCCTCAGGTCAGGAAAAATTTCATAAACATTTACATGTACTTGGAATTTCGGATCGTGACCTGCTGACCGTTGAACTGAAACTGGTCCGCCACGCGTGATCTGGGAATCCGACTGAAATGAAAACTTAACTTTACCTGGATCCAAGGTTGGTGAGCTTAAGTTCGACCTTTGGCTCAAGGAGGCCCACCAGAAGTCCTCCGTTGAGCTGGAAAAGGGGCGCTTTGGTTATAACCTAAGTATACCTTGACCATAAGTCTATTTTAAAGAGTTTTTAGGCTATATAAGGACCTTAGAACCCTCTCTCTCATAGCCATATGAATTTGAGAGAAACCCTAGAGAGAGAAGTGAGAAAAGAGAGAGAAAGAGTGAGAGAAGTGGGAGAAGCTCCCTACTACTATCCCCTGCCGCTACACAAGTTGCATCACCCCATTCTAATCGCGTTTCCGGCGATTCCGACTTCGTTTCTAGGTAAGAAACCCTAACCCTAATCCGTTCTAGGGTTATGATTGTTACAAGTGATGAAATAGCTAACTTATTTCATGTCTTAGGTTGCCGTTGTGCCTTAGACAAAGCGAGGGTGAACGAACTGACTCCGTTACGCGTTTATCGGCGTAAGGTGAGGACTTTAGGTGTATAGGTTACGGTTTTCAACACTTTCAATGTTAGATAATGATAGATTCATGATCTGCATGTAATTGCACATGTACAAAGTGCTGTCTGTTTTCTGTTTCGATTAAAGATGAGAAATATGAAATTCTACATACTCTAGATATACGTACAAAATTTGAAAATGTGTTTGACATGATTATTTGTTGTATAAATATATTATATGTGGATAAATTACTTGTTTGGCGAAAGGACTTGCCCAAATACATGTTTTGCCTATATACACTATGTATGTTGAAATTGTGTATTCTAGAAAATACCGTATACGTATAAATTTTGGAGGTGTATTTGTCATGATTATTTGCTGTATGAATATATTATACATGGATAAAATACTTGCTTGGTGAAAGGATAGCCTTAATGCATGTTTTACTAACATACATCATGTATGTTGAAATAGTGTATTCTAAGTGTTTGTGAAAATGCTTGTGAGGGTAAGTGCTTGGATGTTAGTGCCTTAGGTAGGTGTTGAGATGGGGTTCTCAACTACCTTAGAGACATGTATGATTTCCTCCATGTGGTTGTTTACTTTAACCACTTACTTATGAAATATATGTGTTTGTATTCCTATTTATATAGTGCTTTATAATATGCTTCATAACATGCTTTGTAACATGTTTTATAACATGCTTTACGACATGCTTGTTAACATGCTTGAATTGCTTTGTTTATTATGCTTTACACCACATGCTATGAGTAAGGATTGATTGGGTTTGGGACTATGTCTATAGTCCAGACAATCGGTACCAGACTTGAGATCGTGGTTGAGATTCATGTCACCACGAAAGATGCGTTTGACGAACCCGAGTCGTATTTCAGTTGGCGACAGTAGTTAGGCCACACGAAGTGCTTATGCACTTCATGTCGTTTAGTTGATTGTGCGCTCGAGCTAGTCAGGCTCGTCAAGTAACCCGATATGTCTAATGTATGTTCATCATGTTTGGTCGCTATTGCTTGAACCTAGGGTACCAAACTTACCAGTGGAATCCCGTTAACCATGGTACCTCGATCCGCTAAGACTCATGAGCCAGTCATGGTGGTATGGGACACCGTGGTCGAGCTGTCGGCCTACGCTGGGGCCACGTGCCTCCCCGTAGTGACCAGTGAGCAACCAGACTCGTGAGCCGATTATGGTGGTATGGGACACTATATTCGAGCTGTCGGCCTACACTGATTGGTGACGAGCCCTTTGTGGTGACTTCGAGCATACTCTGAATTTGCGGTGAGGCGACGAGTCTTGCCGCAGTATATAGAGTATGGACTAGGCCTGTATCTGTATAGTAATGAACCGTTAAAAAGGTGACAGGGGAGTGGTGTAACCTTTGTGCGTAACAGCCCTGACAGCCTTTGCAGTGACCTAGAAAACACACCATCGTCTGAGATTAACTAGGACTGACGACCCTAGAATGGATCATGTTTGGGAATGATACAAAGGAGGTACCTTAGTTTCTCAATCATGCTGTTTGAAATGGACTAATAATTACTCGGTAATCATGCTCATCATCGCACTGCATGTGCCTGGTAGATGTGGAGCACTGAGGGATGAACGCATTCGCGAACTTAAGATGGTGTCGCATGAGGGTGGTTTGGCAAGGGCATTCATCATGTCATTTCATACTTGCATTAAATAAGAGTAGTTAGGATTGTTTTGATTGTATTGCTTTATCATTACTGCTTGACTGAATTGATAGCATGTTAACCTATGCTTTATTGTTCCACTGAGTTAGCTACTCACTCCCACGTTATAGGATGGTGTTGTACACACCAACCAGACTCTGTCTCAGGTATAGATGGTACGTCGATTCAGGAGGAGGAGCCAGACTACGATGAGGACAGGACGAGTTCTTATACATGCAGTACTTTGACAGCTTTGCTTAGGACGACTGGATCGCGGGGATTTCAGGATCTACCTTTTAGTTGTATTTTGACCTTTTGATCTAGAAACAATACATGTATATGAATACTCAGTTAGTGTTCATACTCTGGAGTTCATGATGGTTTTGTTTCCTTACATACCTTATATATACAATTTCAGTCTTCCGCTTGCCTTTATACAATTGATCTGGAGTATGAATTACTGTTTTGGCATAATCTCACTCATGTTTATTGCACTGACACAGACAACATTCAATCTTCATCATCTATGTTGCATAAGTGATGATCTGGAACTCGAGAGTTGAGTTGCTACTCGACCCTCGAATTTCAGGGCGTTACACGGGAAAAGGTGCAAATCCTGTTATTTTTATTTTATTTTTCCTTTTTCAATTTTTTTCCTAGAATGTTGAGAGCACATTACCTGTAACTTTGTTAATTGGAAAAGATGTACACCTTACACAAATAAGTTCCACATAAAACAACACGCCTCACCCATCGTATAAACAACTATACAGAACAAACATGAAAAACAAAAGGCTGGAAAGGATAGCCGGAAGAAAAATAAAGGGCGGCAACCCCAACATAGGTGTGGGTTGCCACTAACGTTACCATCCACACCATTGATTTAGTCGCGACAACCCTTAATACACTGCCACACATGACCCTTCTAACCTACGCAGGACTCGACCACTGTCCATACCAGCTGGGCCTTCCCTTCCAGAAGAGTATGATTAAAAATAAATACTAATTACCGATTTTGTTGATTTAAAACTTGTAATTACAATTAAGAAGAAAATAAAGCAAGGAAAATAAAGGATAAATTACTTACGGCCATCTGTGTGCACAAACAATCAGAGTGTGTGGTTAGCAGGATGTGACTTGTGTGATCTACAAAGTATGGACTCAGTTGATTGGGGATCTGACGACGATATTCATGGATATTTATACTACTCTTAAAGGCATATTGCAACGATGGGGGTGGACAATAGTAATTTAAGTTATGCTAAACTCTGAACTTGCTGTAGTGGAGTTGGACAGAAGTGGGAGAACTAAAGCTAAAATTACGATATATAACATTGCACTATGTAGAGAGATTGTGTATGTGTGTGTTGGCGAGGGCTTGGAGCTCTTGGTCCGGTGCTTCTTTTATAAGCTCTTGAGAAGTAGGTGACCATACTATAATTTTGTATGAATCTTTGATGATGCATCCGCTGTGCGATTTTCATTGATTCTCCATATAAGCATAGCCTATCGTATCAAGACATGTATAAGAAAAATACTATAAACATATTTCTATTTTGGTTCTACAATATCTATCAGAAAGCTTCCATAATTGGACTCATTTCTTTCTAAAAACTTATTGTTACTAAATTCCTAGCTTTGTAAAGATTGTTTTTGTTTTTTGTTTTTTTTTTTTAATAAAAGAAATAAAAAAAATTCTAGTATTTAATACTTAGTAAAGAATTTATTTGGTGGAATTCTTGCTTTACTGAGAGTTGCTTCTTGACACAAAAATATCCTTGTCACGTGGCATCTTCAGAAATGTTACAATAATTGTGATCAGCCGGGTATAAACAATGAGAAGGATGAGTTGCTGTCACTTTTAAAATGTTGCAAAAAACTGACACAAGCGTCTAGCCTTGAGACTCTGGTTTTGAAGTTGCGGTTTGATTGGAACTATCTATGCCCTGGACGCTAAGCCATATGAGATTAATGATTGCAACCGCCCCATAGGAAAAAGGTTCATAATCCAAGCTAACGTGAGGCCCACATGAGCTTAGTGATCCGATGATTAAAATTATCCATGCTGTTGGAAAATATGCCATGCAGGACTAAAATAACAATAACG
Source organism: Magnolia officinalis (assembly GCA_021015155.1). Taxonomy (NCBI): domain Eukaryota; kingdom Viridiplantae; phylum Streptophyta; class Magnoliopsida; order Magnoliales; family Magnoliaceae; genus Magnolia; species Magnolia officinalis. The sequence goes on along the minus strand of JAJHSJ010001300.1, from coordinate 22,501 downwards.
ACATTACGTGGAACAGAGATTTTGACCATACCATCTCTTCATGCGACGGGATCCAGGCATCTTTAATGGTATAATGACCTACGCAAGTCTGCTTGAATCCTGTCCATTGGGAAACGGATTGCCTACTCCCAGGCTGATGGTCGGTGCTCTGTGGGCCCACCATGATGTATGTGTTTCATCTATGCCGTCCATCCATTTTTACGGATCATTTTAGGGCAGGAGACCAAAATTGAGGTAAATCCCAATCTCAAGTGAAACACATTACAGGAAACAGTGTTGAATTAACGTCGACCATTGAAAACTTTTTGGAGCCCATAAAAGTTTTGGATCAAGCTGATCTTTGCTTTTTGAAATCATCTAGGTCTGTATGACCTAATCAACAGATTGGATGTCAAATAAACAGTACATTGGGGCTTAGGATGATTTTATTGGTTGATATCCAATTACTATTGTTTTCCTGCAGTGTGGTCCATATCCCTCTCGTTTTTTGGGATCAAGCCCTAAAATGATATGTAGAAATGGATGAACAGCATGGATGAAACACATACATCATGGTGGGGCCCATAGAGCACTGAACACCAGCCACCGGGCTAGTAGCAGGGGAGTAGCCAATCCGTTTCCGTCCATTGGATTATTTTGGAACGCTTTTATTTTAACTCGTAAAATTTGTCCAAGTGGGAGGCAATAATGGAGATGGCATGGGCACCACCCACGCAACTTCAATTAGCAGGGAGCGGCTTTGGTGGATCCCTGGATCCACCAAGGAGGGTGGGACCCTGAGTATGGTGTCCACCGTGATGTATCTAACTACATCCACGCCATCCATCCTCATTGAATGCTCATTTCAGGGCATGATCTAAAAAATAGAGAAATTTACAATTGTACAACCCATTTATGGCTCATTTACATTTGTAAGCCCACTTCTTTTTACCTCTCAAGAATAAGCCCCATAGGTACGGACCGCTTCCCAAAGGTTGAAAATGCCCCTCCTATATCAATTTCACTCCATTCTCTCCTTTACGCCCAAATACATGTCCAGACTCACCTGTATCATCCCTATTTCTTAATTTTACCCATTTTCTTCACTAAATCTCCATATAATCTCCATCATACTATCACGTTAAATCTTCCATATTGCATTCTACTCAAGCCTAAGTGCATTCTTTTTCTGAGAGGATGCCAATGCATTGATGGACGTGAAATCTTGAAGACCTTTTTCTGAAGAACATGTTTCACATCAACACACTCTTATTTTTTTCTCGAACATGGATTTCACTGAGTGTCAGGGAGTGATTGGAGTTCACGGTCAATTACTTGAAGTTTAAATTCTTAGTAAATTCTTAAGTGTTTACCTAGAAGTTTGTAGTCAATTTTCAGTGGTCAATTTCATGCATTGCTAAATCAATTTTACGTGGCTATCCAATAAACTCGAAAAAGTTCACAATCAATTTGACGAAGTTTCGCGGTCAATTTCACTTTGCTCCCGGTCAATATACTCAATTGATCGGTCAACTTCATGCACTACTTGGTCAATTTCACGTATTTTACCAGTCAAATAGTAGTGCATTTTTGTAATATGACTGTGAATTTGTAGTGCATTTTTTTGTAATACGACTGTGAATGTTATATATTGAATGCATTTGTTGCTTTCTTTGAAATTGCGAATTTCTTACCACTACGATTCAAAATTCCAATAAGACATTCATTTCACGGTCAATTCACTTCATTTCACGGTCGATTCCATGCATTTTACGGTTAATTCCATGCGAATGACCTTCACTTCACGGTCAATTCAATTCATTTCATGGTCAATTCTATACATTTCATGGTTAATTCCTTTCACTTCACGGTCAATTCCATGCATTTTACTGTCAATTTTCTTCATTTCACAGTTAATTCCATGCATTTCACGGTCAATTCCGGTAATTCCCCTTCACTTCACGGTCAATTCCATGCATTTCACGGTCAATTCCCTTCACTTCATGGTCATTTCAATGCATTTCACGATCAATTCCCTTCACTTCATGGACAATTCCATGCATTTCACGGTCAATTCCCTTCACAAAAATGCATGGAATTGAATATGTGGACCCCACTGTAATGTATATGATATATCCACACTATCCATCTATTTTATTATAACATTTTAAGGCATCATACCAAAAACGAGGCTAATCTAACAGTCAAATGACTCACACAAAAGGACACAATGACCTTAATTCTTATACCGTTGAAAGTTATTTCCTTAACTGGGCCAACATTTAGGTGTTTTCATCATCTAACCCGTTCATAGGGTCACATAGACATGGATAAAGGAAAAACACAAATATTAGCTATATGCAAAACTTTTAAAGGCCCCAAAAAGTTTTTAATGGTAAGTGTTCGATTCCCGCTGTTTATAATGGTGTGGTCCACTTGAGCTTTAGATCTGCCCCATTTTTTTGCTCATGCCCTAAATTCAGCTAGCATAACAAATGAGCGGTGTGGATATGCTCAATTGTAATCATGGTGGGCCCCACATTGATTTTGTAAATTTCTCGATTTAAGTGTTAAAAAAGTAAGTTGTCACACGGTGGGCCCCCACATTGGGAAAGATGTCGTAATTACCTAGGTGAATAATTGTTACCCATTTACATGGTAATTACAATTAAGCCCAAAAATCAAACACACACTCACTTTGAACTCATTTTCAATCACTTCAGGACCGAGAAGTGAGTGAAATTCAATGCGAAGTGACTGAACTTGCCCTAGAAGTGAGTGAAATTGACTGCGAAGCGAGGGAAAATCATCTCGAACTGAGTGGCATATTTGAGAACTTTGAAAATGTGACCACTAAGTCGATCATATTTGAGATAGTACAATGGTGGATTTCATACTACTCGGTCAAATCCACCTTATATATGTGAATACTAAACGAGTTATATTATTGTGTTTATTTTCAGAAAATGGCTTCGGTAATGATCATATCCTCATATGGTGGGGAGTTAGTTAGCGAAAATAATCGATACATGTACAAGGGTGGTTACTCCAAACCTTCAGTGGTGGGAGTTGACACTACATATGAACAGCTTGTATAAAAAATGCACCAAGTTGAGAAGACTAGACTTGAGCATTACGATATAAGGTTGAAAGTACTGTACCCTTGCACAAACGAATCAACCCCTCCAGCTATAATTAAAGACGATGAAGATGTGAGAATGTTCTTGGCAGCATAACTGAAGCATCCGGATCACTACATCCCTCTATTCATCGAGACAACGCAACACGTTAACGAGGTACTCAAAGACCCAGTGGCTTACAGTGCGTTCGAACATGACGCCCCAGCTGTTGTAAGTTTGGGTGAGGAACTTGGATGGAAATATGAAGACATGATATCACCTTCACAGGTTCCTCTGAGCAACACTCCAATACCCGAGCTAGCTCAAACATCAAACTTCATGACAAGTCAAGTGAGGGCGTCGGCTGACGTGAATCTCAGAAGTGAATATACAACATCACCTTCATTTACAACAGTAGACTTTCCCTCAACATCCAACGCTAGAAACGTAAGTGGAAGCGACATTCCATTGTCCAAACAGGTTCGAAATCAACTTCACTATTAGGCTTCCCATTGTGCTTTCGAGGATGCTGGTTACACCAATGTAGACCTGTCACTATATTCATATCCACTTAACGACCCAATTGATATAGTCGTTGGCTAAACGTTTAAGGATAAGAGTCGGTGTAAGTATGTTTTGAGCCAATATGCAATTTGCAACAACTTTGAATACAAGGTCCTATATTCCACATCCAAGAAATTCACTGTGGCGTGTATGGAAGATAAGTGTGAATGGAGGGTACATGCATCTAGGGTGAATGAAGCGGGGATATTCAAGATTAAGACTTATAGGTCCATACATACATGTGGAATGTCATGGATGAAGAGCGATCATTGGCAAGCAAGCAGTAAGCTGGCCAGTGAACCGATTGTCAATCGTATTAAGCAATGCTTGGGGTTAAGGCCGAAGGACGTTATATTCGCAATGCAAGAAAAGTATAATATTGTTATTGGCTATCAGAAGGCATGACGCGCTAAAGAGATTGCGATCGAATGCGTAATGGGGTCTTATGAAGACTCTTACAAAGAACTCCCGATGTACTTGCATGAGTTGAGGATGACGAACCTGGGGACAGTGACTGCCCTACTTGTGAATAAACAGACGATGAGGTTCGAGAGGCGCTCAGACAGTACGTCAGAAGTTTTCAAACATCTCTGCGAAGGGTCTTGGCTGTTGACAGGACACATCTCTGCGAAAGGTAAGTACAAGAGTGTTCTGTTCATTGCTACGACTTTGGATGGCGACAATCATATCTTTCCAGTCGCTTTTGGTATCGGAGAATTAAAAACAACAACAGTTGGAACTGGTTCCTTACCTACCTTAGCGATTCGTTAGCGGATTGCCCTGGTCTTGTGATCATATCAAACATACATAAAGGTCTAATGAAATAAGTTCCCCAGGTCTTCTAAGCAGCAATCTATGGGTACTGCGCATACCATATATACCGAAACTTGGTGGACACATTCAAAGACAAGTTGTTAGAAATCTACTACTGGCAAGCTGTAAAGACTTGTAGGAGGGTTGAGTTCAAAAAATTAATGCATGATATCGAACATGCCAACCCCCCGGTATATGTATGGTTGAGGGAAATATGGTATGAAAAGTGGGCATCTTCTTACTTCCCAGGAAAAAGATTTAATTTAGTCACTACAAACATAGCTGAGTGTGTTAATGCTTTGTTCAAAGAAGCACGAGAATATCCCGTTACTATGCTGATAGAGATGGTCAGAATAAAAATTCAAGAGATGTTTTATCAGAGAAGAGAATCAACATCATTATTCGTTGGACCCTTGACACCGTGGGCCGAGAAACAATTAAAGGATCTCATACCGAAGGTACGAGATGTTTGTTGCCATGTAATTTCTCGGGATGAATACTATACTGTGGGAGACTACAATGACACTATCAAGCTCAACGAGCTTTCATGTACATGTCGCGAGTTTGAAGTAAAGGAAAACTCTTGTTTTCATGTTCTTTCAACATGTATAAACTATAATCTTCCTCATTATTCGTATTGTTCTCCGTTGTACACGGCCAGGAATTACCAGATCACGTATGAAGATTCCGTGTACCTAGTACGGGATAAGAGTCAATGGAAAATTTCTTCTGGATTCAAGGAGTATTGTTCGAGTATTAAGCCTCCGCTACATATGAGGTCAGTTGGAAGACCGAAGAAGGCACAGATCCTTTCCCGTGGAGAGGAACGAATAATAAAAATATGCGGACGTTGCAAACAAACAGGGCATAATCGTTGATGTTGCAAATTTCCAATACCTCTGGAATAATGTCTGTTGTAGTGCATTTTTTGTAATACGATTGTGAATGTTATACATTTTTTGTAATACGACTGTTAATGTTATACATTTTTTTTGTAATACGACTGTAAATGTTATACATTTCTTGTAAGCCCCGTATCTTAGCCCGTACCATTCCATAGGCTTTTGCGGTCCTCCTAGTCGAATTCTGGCAACCCACGATCTGTAACCGACGTTTGTGCATGATCCTGATTTATATCTGTATTCTAGAGTCGGCTCGACCTGAGACTTATACCCTTGCGACCATGCCGTCGCCGCGGTTCTGACGTCACATCTCGTGCACCGAGGCGATACCAGGGCCAGGAGATGTGGGCCCGCATTTATTTCGAGGAAAAATGCCGCGTGTGCGAATTCTGAGGGAATCTCTACCACACATCACATCAATCCATCAATCAATCAAAGTACAACCCATCACTCCATCACATCTCCAAGTACACAAGTCATTCCCCAAGTCAACTCTCTCTTACACAACCCATACCACCCATCACCCATCATCCATCACCCATCTCTCTCCCTTACATCACTCCTCTTTCTCTCTCTCTTCACTCCATTTTCTTAAGCAACCCCATGAGAGCAATCGTCCAAGCTCCATGGATAGAGTTTGTGTGGCCCACTTTCTATCTCCCATCTCCACCATCCAAGTTTCATTTCAACTGTTGAAGTTGTTCCTTTGGAGCTCTAGCATGCATTGACAGAAGAAGGAAAAAGAGATTAAAGGTGGGTGCTTGTCTAGGATTAGATTTGTATTTTTATTACATGGTTTTGATGACTGAGGGGCCACATTCGGTGGGACCCAAGTAATGTAAGCATGTGTTGTATTGCCTAGAGGGGCCCATAGTGGCGGGGTCCCTCCATCACCATCCGATCTCTCTCTCTCTCTCTCCCTTCTTCCCTATTTCATGGCCCACCTTAATGTATGCATTTTATTCATGCCATCCACCCACGTGCGGACCTCACCTTGATGTTTGTGTCTTACCAGGCCAGGCCGTCCATTAGTGGGCTTGATCTGATTGGGGCTCGGCTGCTGAGGCTGGCACGTCTAGCCTCTAGCGCTCCTAGATGAAGGAAAAACACAAATATTTGCTTGTTTCAAAGAAGTTGGTGTGTCACACGTGATGACCCACCATGATATATATGTTTTATCTACCCCCATCCGTCCTGGGGCATTGGACCCACCTGATGGTGTGGTGTCCACACCGTCTAGCAAGGGACAGTGGGACCCACCAGACGTATATGTTCTATATTCACACCATCCAGCGTCTCTGGATGGTGGGAATCCACCTCATGTAAGTGTTTGATGCACACCGTCCACCGTCCAGTCATGGACGGTGGGAGCCCACTGGTGTAAGTATTTCTTTCACGACATCCTATCCACTCACTTGGACCCCACCTTGATGTATGTATCTGATCCTTACCGTCCATCCCATTTCCCTACTCATTTTAAGCGTTGAGCCAAAAAATGGAGCCAATCTAAATCTCTGGTAGGCCACACCATCAAAAATAATATTTTAATAGTGATAAACTATTATGGCCCGCCGTGATGTTTTTGTGGGTCAAAAAATATTAAATATTAGGCTTATTAGACCCGTCATGAGCTATAAAACCTAGCCGAAGGACCGGATCATCCCGATGTGGGCCCCACCTATAAAATTTCTTAGAAAAATAAAATAAAATAAAAATAACAATAGCCCTGGACGCTGTTGCTGCCAACTGCCAACAGCCCTGGACGCTCTGGAAAGTTGGGAGCTCATGTCCAATAACATGGCCTCGAAGACCGTAACGTAAGCCGTTCTCGAAACGGCGGGCCTTCCGCCCCTCATCATCAACCATATACGGTGCAAACCTTGATAGCGCCACAAAACGAGCCGCGTACTGCGCCACAGTCATGTCCCCCTACACCAGGGTCTCGAACTCTAACGCTCTCTGACGACGGATATGGTCGGGGAAATACTGCTCCTCGAATCGGTCGATAAAGTCCTCTCATGTCCAGACATGATCAGGTCCTACGACATGGGTAACGGAGGTCCACCAATGCTCGGCCTCGCCGTGGAAGAGAAATACTGCTAATCGGACTCGCTGCTGGGTCATGCATGCCATAGTATCAAAAATCTTCTCCACATCGGAGTGTCATCTCTCAGCTACAGTCAGATCTGGCTCACCCTGGAATCGTAGAGGATCAAGCTGTCTGAACTCACGAAGAAGGGCGCTTGTGCGCTCCTGCTCTACCTGAGCTGGAAAAACAACTGGGCGCCTGCCCTGCCTCTGAAGCGCAGCAGTCACAGCCTGCAACATCTGCTGTAACTACGAGGCACTCACAAGCACAGTCGGATCTGCACCGGCATCAGGTGGAGGAACATCATCCTCAGGCAGGGGAGCAGGGATCTCTGGCGGTGGAACGGGAGGCGCAAGTGGTAAAGCTGGAGCCTCAGGTGGTGGATCGAGGTGCGCTCGGGTCACTCTTTTAGGCGGCATGTTTTATAGGAAGAATAAGGATGCTAATCAACCTTGAGAATCACACGTTACAAAACTCAATCGGAAGGATTCGCCCTCAGAACCTAATCGTCCAACTCATAGTAAACATGTGATGTTGTTCTCGGTTATTCCCAAGTTATACTCTGATACCAACTTTTGTCACACCCCGAACTCAAAAACCGGCCTCACAAAATTCTCGATCACCGAATCCGGTGTCGACAGCCTCCATAGTACCCCATTCTCGGCTCCTGGCACCCATACACCAGGTTCTAATCCTGGGATGCTACAAGGAGGATTTCTAATAATCAATTTGATTCGTAATGAGCATAACTAAAAGTATAACCTACGAACAATAACCACAAGAACACCATCACAAAATCCACTATGATAAAAAACTTTGAGTACAAGGCGTATAAAAGGGAAATACAATATACTGAAAGTAACAAAACTCCAGAAGCTCGGCTGCACACTCCAACTGTGGCAAGACTACGGCTACGTCCTGGCGTCACCTGCATGCATCAATCTTGCATAAGCTTATAGAAAGCTTAGAGGGTAGTGTACGTGTGTGCGCAGTATAAGCGTGCTCAGAATGTAAGGTCAGAGTAATGCAGAATTGTGCTGATGAGTACATGAATGCAATCAGCCGTACCGAGGCTATGCGGTGTAGAATATAAATGTTATCGGCTATATCAAGGCCATGCAATGCATAATACAAGTCAAGCATGCTAATTCACATCCACATATCAATGCAGCTCCTCACTAGAGCATCAAATCAGTATGGTTCTCAGTCTGAATAATCACCGGGGTTTAGTACACTCCAAATGGTACTGTTGCTCTCCCAGCTGTACAGTCTAAGTGAGAGTAAGAAACCTCACTATTCGCCTGGCCAATAATCTGCCAATACCTATCCGACACGTCGATAGCGAACCCATTCACGAGCTGGTTAAACTCAGCCTAGTATTGCCCCCTACCCTCAAGCGAGTAAGGCCACACCCCTTTCCAACCGACTATAACATAGTGGGAGAGCGGCCTCCTGGTATTCGGCCCTCGTGCGCTCATATATCCACTCGGTCTCGACGTTGGAGTCATCCTCTGGTACCATCGAGTTTAGGAATTTTCACCCAGGGACATCTATGGCGCCCGTATGCTAGAACCAAACATTTTCGGTATCCAATCTAGCCACCCACGATGTGTCTGTGGAGGCTATGGCCCTGATGCCGCTAGGGCATACAATAATCATGATCACATAAATGCAAGTGCATGAATCACCCTACCAAACATGCAACAATCTTGCACGCGCCGCGTGCTCATGTAAGGCAACTCCGCCTATCAGGGAGCCCATAAACAATCCGCCCGAAGGCATATGCTATGATCAGTCACTCGTCATATCAGACATACATATGATGCGTATGATCATGAATCATGGATCTATACTAAACATGTCATGGGGTGACGGGCTTGTGCATAATGGATATGGGCCTAGACAGCTTACTCACTACAAGTATGGGCCTATCAATGGGCCTTAAGGAGAGTGAAAATGCGGACATTTAACCAACATTATCCTTACAATGTGGATGTTAAACCATCATTGCTCCCAAGGTAAAGCCCGCTATAAAGATCAACACATATACCATGGTGTAATCACACTACAATGGGCCTTACGTACGCCTTATTGGGCCTTGAATACATCATAATGGGCCTCATAACATGGGTTTCATATATATCAAGGTGGGTCTCAACAACGGCCACAAATACATCAAGATGGGCCTAGTCACATGGGCCTCATATATATCGAAGTAGGCCACACCCAATATAAGTGGTAGTAATAGCTTCCACCATTAAAATTTCTAAGGCTTGCCAAGGATGGACATCATAGATAAAGTACATGCCTCATAGTGGGGTCCACACTAATGGAAGGTGTGGATTGCAAAACATACATCAGTGAATCCCATGCGGGGCCCACCATGATATTTATTCTCCATCCAGCCCATTTATTGGGTCATGGGGGCCCACCATAATATTTATTTTACATCCAAACTGTTCATAAGGTCAGTCAGACCTGGAGTGGGCTTGGGGCCCACCGAAATGTTTGTTTGACATCCAACCTATTGGTGAGGTCACACGGACCAGAGGTGGGACTGGGGCCCACCGTAATATTTATTTGTCACCCAACCTGTTCATAAGGTCACATGGTCAGGGGGGCAATGGAATGGTTATTTGTAATCCAACTGGTTCATAGGATCACGGTCAGGGGCCCACCGTAAGGTGGTCCACAAATCCAGCCCACTCATTATGTGTGTCCCACTTGGTTGAGGGTTCAGACCAAGTTTCAGTCGCGTCCAAATTTCAAGTAGGCCCCACCAAGTGATTTTATATGTTTTAGGCATGTCTTCACATGCTTTTAGATGGTATGGCCCACCTGAGTTTCGTATACGGCTGATTTTTGGGATAACCCATAATTTAAAGGGGATGCATCAAATGCACGGTGTTAATGTTCGAAATGCATCACGGTGGGGCCCACAGCTGGGGCCGTGAGGGCCAGCCTTGCCCATCCGTCAGGCAGCCAACGCAGGCGCTGCCTGCGTACGCTTCTGCAGCAGCAACATCAGCGGCTGCTGCTTTTTTTTTTTCTACGGAATTTCCTGGGTAGGGCCCACATCCGTTGAATTTGACCTAGCCACTGCATTCTATGACTCAAGATCAACAAAACAAGCCCAATATTGGGTATGTTTCGGTGTATAGAATCATCAAGTGGGTTTTAATGGTAGTAAACACTAATCTTTATGCTATGGCCCGCCAGATCATCGGATTGGGTTCATATTTTGGCCCAACACCTAAAATGATCTGAGGAGAAGGGTGGACGGCTTGGATTAAATACATACATCAAGGTGGGGCCTGCATGAGTGGCCCACCATTTCCTTCCCTTTCTTTCTTTTTTTTTGTTAGCTCGCTAGTACACTCCCATGTCAGTACACACACTCCATGTCAACCACCAGCACGTCCAACGTCCAGGGACGCTGGAGGCATATAGATAAACCTGAACGTGGCCCACACATCAAGGTGGGTCCCACATGAATGTGGCCCACTTGATCAATCCAATGTTTGTGTTTTCCTTTGATCAAGCATGTCCAAACAGACGACCATGTGGACCACGCGGTGGACGGCCTAGATAGAATGCATGCTTCATGGTGGGCCACACACACACATATTAGGTGGGCCATCAATAAGGAAAAGGGAAGAGAGAGATAATAGAGAGAAGGAGAGAGAGATCGGCATAGTGGAGGGGCCCTGCCACTATGGACCCCTCATATGATTACAACACATACATCAAAATGGGTCCCACCAACAAGTGAGCTCCCAATCATGAAATCAACGGTAGAAATTCAAAGATCATCCACCTTGTTGGCCTCCTTCTTGATCCCTTGAACTCCTATGCTCCTATGATCACTTTTAACGGTAGATGATGGACTTTTGATGGTGGGGATGAGAGATGAGAGGGTGGGCCACACTTGGTGTTTGGGAGAGGGAGAGAGCTTGGACGTGGGATGTTGCTTGGGAGATTTGAGAAATGAGAGAGAAAATGAGGTGATGGGATGATATGGATGGGATGATGTGTGATGGGGATGGGTGGAGTGATGTGTTGTAAGAAGAGGTATGGGTTGGATTGAAATTTTGGTAAAAGAGGGATGGGTGAAGAGAGAGAGAGAGAGAGAGTTGACTTTATGGAGAAAGAGGGATGGGTTGTTGTATTTGGGGTATGGAGTGACTTGACTTGTACTTGACATGAGTGATTGATTGATTGATGGGATATTTTGTAGAGATTTCCTCGAAGTTCGCAACGCGCGGTGTTTCCTTCAAATTAAACGCGGGCCTACATCTTTTACCCTGGGTATCGGTTTGATGCGCGAGTTACGGCGTTGGAACCATGGCGACGGTGCGGTCACCAAGGCACAGGTTTCGGTTCGAGCCGACTTCGGTATGCAGGACTTAGCTTAGGATCGCGCGCAAATGTTGGAAATGGGTGGACGATTATCGGGATTCAACCTGAAGGACCACGGAAGCATACAGAACGGTACGGACTAGGGTACAGGTCTTACGCACTGTCCATTTATTTTAGGTCGTAGGCCTCATTGCCTTGAGAGGCCCACTTATTATGCACGTGAGACCCATGGGATGTGGCCCATTGTGATTTATTTGAGGCCCAGGTATGAGGCTCATTGTGATATATTTAAGACCCATAGGACATTGCCCAATGTAGTGTATTCGAGGCCCATGGGATGTGGCCCACTGCGATGTGTTTGGGGGCCCATGGGATATGGTCCATTGTAATGTATATGCAAGCCCGTATTTGAGGCCCATTATTAAGTGTATTCAGCCCATGTTTAAGGCCCAATGTGATGTATATGAGGCCTATGTAATGAGGCCCATTGTGATGCATTTGAGGGCCGGGCGATGGAGCCCATTGTGATGTATATTAGGCCCATGTGAGAGGCCCATCGTGATGTGTATTAAGCCCTTGAGTGAGGACCATGGTGTTGTATATTAGGTCCTTGTGTGAGGCCATGGGTCCACTATATGTTAGATTCTATGTGGGCCACTCCTTGGGGGCAATGTTGGTTAAATGTCCACATTAACGGGCAATGATGGTTGGATGTCCACATTGTGATCTTCCCTTAGGTCTTGTTAATCTCATTCTCACTGATTCCGTTTATTAAGGCCGATTCTGATTGTCGAGGCCAATTCCAATTGTCGAGGCTGATTGTTGAGGCTGATTCAGATTGTCGAGTCTGATTCTGATTATCGAGGCCGATTGCTGAGTCCAATTGTTGAGGCCGATTCTGCTTATCGAGGCTAATTGTCGAGGCTGATTCCAATTGTCGAGGATGATTTCGATTGTTGAGGCTGATTCCAATTGTCGAGGCCGATTCTGATTGTCGAGGTCGATTGTCGAGGCCGAGGCCAGTTGTCGAGGCCGATTTTGATTGTCGAGGTCGATTGTCGAGTTCGATTTCGATTGTCGAGTCTGATTCTGATTGTCGAGGCCGATTTCGATGGTCAAGGCCGGTTGTTGAGGCCGATTCCGATTGTCGAGGCCGATTGTTGAGGTCGATTCCGATTGTCGAGGCCGATTCTGATTATCAAGGCCGATTCCGATTGTCAAGGCCGGTTCTGATTGTCGAGGCCAATTGTTGAGGCCGATTCTGATTGTCGAGGCCGATTGTCGGGGCCGATTCCGATTGTCGAGGCCGATCGTTGAGGCCGATTCTGATTGTCAAAGCTGGTTGTCGAGGCCGATTCCGATTGTCGAGGCCATTTATTAAGGTCAATTCTGATTGTCGAGTCTGATTCTGATTGTCGAGGCCGTTTGTTAAGGCCGATTCCGATTGTTGAGGCCGATTGTCGAGGTCGATTCTGATTGTCAAGGCCGATTCTGATTGTCGAGGTTGATTCCGATTGTCGAGGCTGGTTCTGATTGTCGAGGCCGATTCCGATTATCGAGGCCAATTCTGATTGTCGAGGCCGATTCCGTTTGTTGAGACTGGTTGTCGAGGCCGATTGTCGAGGTCGATTCCAATTGTTGAGGCCGATTGTCGGGGGCGATTTCGATTGTCGAGGCCAATTGTTGAGGCTGATTCCGATTGTCGAGGCCGATTCTGATTTGTCGAGGCCGATTATTGAGGCCGATTCCAATTATCAAGGCCGATTGTTGTGGTCGAATATTGAGGCCGATTGTCGAGGCTTAATGTGACATATATGCGGCCCGTATTTGAGGCCCATTGTGATGTGTATTCATCCCGTGTTTAAGGTCCAATGTGATGTATATGAGGCCTATGTGATGAGGCGCATTGTGGTGCATTTGAGGGCCAGGTGATGGAGCCCGTTATGATGTATATTAGGCCCATGTGAGAGGCCTATCATGATGTGTATTAAGCTCTTGAGTGAGGCCCATGGTGTTATATATTAGGCCCTTGTTTGAGGCCTTGGGTCCACTATATGTCAGGCTCTAAGTGGGCCATTCCTTGGGGGCAATGTTGGTTAAATGTCCACATTGTTGAGGCCGATTGTCGATGTCGATTATTGATATCGATTATGAGTATGTGACAGCATAACATCATGATACATGCCTATATGCATCATCTGCATGTTTATTATGAAATGTGATTAACCATTGCATATGCCATAGTACAGATGGTTTATGGGACTCCCTGATAAGTGGAGTTATCCCACATGAGCGCACGGTATGCGCAAGATTGATGCATGATTGGACTATATGACTCATGCATCTTGCATCGTGTGATTGTGATTACTTTATGCCCTAGTGACATAAGGACTGTGACCTCCACAGGTATGTCGTGGATGGCTAGATGGGACACCGAAAATGTTTGGTTCGAGCATCAAGACACTTTGGATGTCCGTCGGTGAAAGTCCCTAAATCTCCAAGACCAGGAGACGCCCTAATGTCGAGAATGAGTGGATACATGAGCGCCCGAGTGCCGAATACCAGGAGGTCCGCGTCTCCCATTGTGTCGTGGTCGGTTGGGAGGTGTGGCCATATCCGCCTGAGTGAGGGGGCTGTAAGATAGGCTGAGTTTGACCAGCTCCCAAATGGGTTCGCTATCGACGAGCCGGGTAGGCATTGGTATACTACTGGCAGGCGGGTAGTGAGATCTTTTCCACTCGCTGAGCTACACGGCCGGCTGGGGCGATAGCCAGTTTGGAGTGTACTAGACCCCTGTGATGATCCCAGAGATGTACAGTACTGATATGTGGACTTATTGAGCAGGAGTTGCATAATCATTCATTCATTCATTCACTATCCACTCAAGCTGGTGGTGTGAAACTATTTGTTACGTGTACCTTCGCAAAGACCAAGATTTCGGTTGGGGTGTGCGACTAACCTGAGATCAGAAGTTTACCACATTGAGTCTGAGTATCCAAATTTAGGTATGTAATTGGTTTAGATAGAAGTCTCTTGCGGTGGACCCCGTAGCCTGCGATAGTACGTACTATCATTCCAACTTCATACTCCAGCTTGGTTATTTCATTCGCATCACATATTGCATTACATCCGCAAGCATATGACATTTTGGGTTGCTATGTTTCTGCACTTATATGGCCTAAACAGACTTAGCAGGATATACATATTTCATTATATCCTCGGCATATGATATTTGGCTCTCTATGACTCCTTATTTGCATATCTGATCTGTATTGCGTACTCTGATATTGTATGATTTATAGACTTGTAGTAGTTCGCTTACTCTGGTATCATATGATTCATGATCTTGCTAGTAATTACGATATTATATGATTAAGGCATTGTATTGAATACTTGGCACTTATCTTGTGTACACGTTTACACCATCCTCTAAGCTTTCTATAAGCTTATGCACGATAGATGCGTGCAGGTGGCATTAGGTTGCAGTAGCGGCGAGCTTGGAGCGTCCAGCTGACTTCAGGAGCTTTAATTTTGACATATGTATTTCCATTTCAGCACTGTACTCAACTGTTTATATTAGTGGATATGTGATGATGATGTTGCCTTTGTGATTTGGGTAAACTTGTGGTTATGCTTATTACGAGTTAAATATACATTGAAAAATCCTCCTTGAAGGATCCCAGGATCGAAATCTGGCGTATGGACGCTGGAAGCTGAGAATGGGGTACTACGAAGGCTGTCGGCACCGGATTCAGCAATCAAAAATTTTATGAGCCCGGTTTCTGAGTTTGGGGCATGACATTTCTTGTAATACATATGTCAATGTTATACATTTCTTGTAATACATATGTCGTTTTCTTTGAAATTACGAATTTCTTACCACAACGATTCAAATTTCTAATACGACATTCACTTCACGGTCAATTCCATGCATTTCATGGTCAATTCTCTTCACTTCATGGACTTTTCCATGCATTTCACGGTCAATTCCCTTCATTTCACAGTCATTTCCATGCATTTCACAGTCAATTTCGACGATTCCGCTTCACTTCACGGTCATTTCCATGCATTTCACGGTCAATTCCCTTCACTTCACAGACAATTCCATGCATTTCACGGTCAATGAAGGCGATTCCGCTTCACTTCACGGTCCTTTCCATGCATTTCACGGTCAATTCCCTTCACTTTATGGTCATTTCCATGCATTTCACGGTCAATGAAGGCGATTCCGCTTCATTTCACAGTCATTTCCATGCATTTCACAGTCAATTCCCTTCACTTCACGGACAATTCCATGCATTTCACGGTCAATTCCCTTCACTTCACGGTCATTTCCTTACATTTCATGGTCAATGAAGGCGATTTTGCTTCACTTCACAGTCATTTCCATGCATTTCACGGTCAATTCCCTTCACTTCATGGACAATTTCATGCATTTCACGGTCAATTTCTTTCACTTCACAATTATTTCCATGCATTTCACGATCAATTTCGACGATTCTGCTTCACTTCACAGTCATTTCCATGCATGTCACGGTCAATTCCCATCACTTCACGGACAATTCCATGCATTTCACGGTCAATTCCCTCCACTTCAGAGTCATTTCCATGCATTTCATGGTCAATTCTGACAATTCCGCTTCACTTCACGGTCATTTCCATGCATTTCACGGTCAATTCCCTTGGTTTCATGGACAGTTTCATGCATTTCACGGTCAATTCCCTTCACTTCACGGTCATTTCCATGCATTTCACGGTCAATGAAGGCAATTCCGCGTCACTTCACGGTCATTTGCATGCATTTCATGGTCAATTCCCTTCACTTCACGGACAATTCCATATATTTCACGGTCAATTCCCTTCACTTCACAGTCATTTTCATGCATTTCACCATCAATTCCAACGATTCCGCTTCACTTCACGGTCATTTCCATGCATTTCACGGTCAATTCCCTTTACTTCACGGTCAATTACATGCATTTCACGGTCAATTCCCTTCACTTCACGGTCATTTCCATGCATTTCACAGTCAACGAAGGCATTTTGCTTCACTTCACGGTCATTTCCATGCATTTCACAGTTAATTCCCTTCACTTCATGGACAATTCAATGCATTTCACGGTCAATTCCCTTCACTTCACAGTCATTTCCATGCATTTCACTGTCAATTCTCTTCTCTTCACAGTCATTTCTATGCATTTCACGGTCAATTCCGATGATTCCACTTCACTTCACGATCATTTCCATGCATTTCACGTCAATTCCCTTCACTTCACGGACATTCATTTCATTTCTTTACGGTCATTCCATCCTCGCTTTTTCACAGTTCACATTTCATTTCATTCCATTCTTCATTCAGTCATTCACTTCAGTCATTTTCATGCATTTCACGGTCAATTCCAACGATTCTGCTTCACTTCACGGACAATTCCATGCATTTCGCGGTCAATTCCCTTCACTTCACCGTCATTCCCTTCACATCACAGTCATTTCCATGCATTTCATGGTCAATTTCACCGCCCATTGCGAGGGACACAGTCTTCACTGTTACCAACCTTGAACTGTGAGAAAGGGCAAGAAGTGAGATCACATGATTCCAACTTGAAGTTAAGGATAAAATTGAAACCTCTATAAAGAAGTAAATCACTTAGATTTAAACACTCACTGTTGGTGCATTAAGAACACGGCCATCCACTGGAGTAAGTTGTTTGTCAATAAAAATACTGCAAGCAGAAAGGATCACATCCTCATCATATCTGTTGTTTCTCAAAGCCTGTGCAAAACCAAGAGATTATGAAAGAAACATCTTATGCCAATTGAACAAAACATGATGGTGGCCTAAGAGGAACCTACAGTAGTCACAACCCTTATTCGTTCCCGAGGCTTCTGCCTCGACTTTTCCACCAAAGAATATTTTTGCATGGTGGATAAAGCCTTCGTATAGCGTTGTAGAGAAACAAGTGTACATAGCTGGTGCATAGAAGAAAGAAGGAAAAAGAAAAAACAGATCAAAAGAGTCAATGCAAGTGAAATATCAGCATTACAAGGTACAAAACAACATAATGCTGACCTATAGAGGAAGATAATTCGGGCGCTATGGTTTGCCAACATCAAGGCATGACATATAAGCAAAACTACTAAATTTTATACCTTTCTTAAGAAAATAATCATAGACATGCACCATCTCCATTTCTCATTTTCAAGGAAAATCTGCAACGAAGGCATACAATAAAAGTATAACTTTTAGCAGGTAGAAAGCAGGAAGAGAAGCGTAGAACAACCAATTAAGTAATGCATTGAGAAAAAAATTCAAGCAAGTATCATGTGAATTGTAACTTGCTTAACAAAGGAATAGAGCAATAAAATCCAGTGAGAAAGAATGGAGCACGTATAGCTGCTGATTGCACGACATCTCACTTAATCCTCTGATCTTGAACTCCATACTATTATGCCTAGCCTTAACCCTCATATTCTTCAGCATCTTCTGGGCCTATATACATCAATAGGATTGACACCAAGTCTCGTTGAAAAGAATTGATCCTGAACTTTGAAAACCTAAATGCAGCTCAACCTTGGCCCAGTCAATCTGACGGTAATCCCTGAGATTCTAGTTGGCAGTTAAAAAGTCTATAACTGGACCAGGGGTCAAGATCATCGTAGTCGAGACATCTGCAGAAAGCACCGCTGGAATTGTCATCTAGAATTCACAAGCATGGTGAAAATTATAGATCGTAATAAATGAACGACAAATAAAGACTATAAAACTGTTACAGAGAAAAGTCATACCCATATTCAATGACAAACCACCTTGGGTGGTGCAGAAACTAGAGTGAACCCTTGACAACCAGTGACACCACCTCCCAATTCGGTGAAGCACCTCACGTCATCATGAAAAATGATTGTCTTACAAGAAGGCATCCACCGCATTGCAGTGACAGATAAACGCAATGCGTCTACTACTGAGACCCAATCCATTGCTTGGTCCAACCAACATTTTCACATGTTCACTGTGCGATGTGGTCACCTAGCTAGCTAGCTATGCCCCACACATTTGTGTTTTATTTTATTAATGAAGGGTAGCATGTTAACGTGCCTACACATCAATCTTGCATTTTGCTAATCACATGACCAAAACATTAGCCAGGTCCACTTACCTAGTGATTCACCACATTGTACCTTGGGTGCCACATGCACTACTTAAGTTACAAATGGTTGTATGTAAAAGTGAGATGAGGATTTAGCAGAACCCAAAAAATAACTAAAAGATTAGAAAGAGATTTTTGTGACTCTGTTGTGAACAGATGAGAATAACCTCAATGTACTTTTAACTTGTTGTGTAGTAAAGGTTTTAAGTATACATTTTTTTAAGGGTGGCCTACTTGAGTGTTGAAGCAGCCTGATTTCAAGATCAAGGCCCAACAAAGGGTGGTGTACATGCTTGGATGGCATGGATTCCATGCAAGTTAAGTCATTTCTCCCACGTTACTGAAAGTAACTCTGGCAGGTGTCCAGCCCAATGTTACCAAGTGCTTTCCTTATGCTTCTTTAGCTTTCCCTTTAGGATAGGGATAATCCTAACCATTTATCTCATGATAAGCATTGCTTATGTGTGACGGATGATACGCAGGCCCATATCCAAGGCGGGCCTTACACAATGGACAACCCATATCATAGGTGGGGTCTAGGCAATCCAGGCAAATTAGGATTGGATCTCAAAAATCTGAAATAGTTGAAAACCAAAATTATCATCATTCATTCATTGATTCACCATGGAATAATCAAAATTACTACCCCAAGTTTGGGTAGTATAATCCTCATCCAACAAAAGAAGAAGAAGCCCTTTACGGGCATATAATATCCAAAAATTTACAATTAACAACATTTTGCAACTACGCATTAGGCTGGGCTAAAGGACTGGCACTGTGTGGCACGATGTCATCTCATCTGCATGTGATCATCGACATCAGGTCCTATAGCTTCTTCTCCACTTGCTCAACAACTTCTTTTATCGCAACTGCGATCTTCTTCGATCTGCGACAATCGTTGATCGTGCTGGCGAAGCTGTTCATCTTGTTGGCGAAGATGATATATAATCGAGGTTCGACTGCCTCGGTGGCCAGCATGATGACGAGTATGTGGCACTGGCGAGAATGTCGGGTCACTGTGTTGGGGCCTCTCATCTCCAATGTCTGCTGCCTCGGTGTCCATCGCATCAGTCTCAACTCCTTCAGCTTCAGTTTCGGCCATAATATCAAGTGGAGCGGAAGAGGAAGCTGGTGTGTCAAGCAATCCCATTCTTTTTATGTTTAATTTGGTAAATTTGTGAGGCTTTCGGGGACGGTCAGTAGCGGGAAGCAATCCCACATGTCGAGACAATAGATAGATAAGATGAGGGAATGGAATGTACACATCTCTAGTGGTTTGATTGCCACGGCCAGCTGATGCAACATGAGAATAGGCAGACATAGTTTCACTGTTTGGCTGACGGCATAGAGAATCCCCAACATGAATGGGGTAAGATCAGACCTTGGTGCTCCTGGGATAGACGTTTGTACAAAAAATTGCGTGAAGAATGAGAAATTGTGCAGACATGTCGGTGGCACGCAGAGAGTTACCATCATGCCAAGGAATGTCTTGGGCATTGCATACATGTTTTGTAATTTCTGAACGAACTTCAAGTGAGTTGAAGTCGTAGTCTGCAAAGCCTTGGGATTTACACGAAATTCCAATTAATTGACCGATAATGGCAGGAGTGATGTGAGTTGTGGTTTGGCTAATGGTGACATCTATGGCTGGGGGGGGGGGGGGGGGGGGGGGGGTGGGGGGGGAGGGGTCAGATATTGGGGAATGACAGTAAGCTAAAAACCTGTATATTTGTTCATTCCGGTCACTCCACCAAAGTCAAGCATACAAGACCAGTCAATGGCCTCGAGCATTAGTACAATCCCATATGGAGCTAGACAAGACCTATCAACTTGTCTTTCATAGTCCATCTTCCTTTCCATAAACTTTTGATACAGATCCTCAGGAGGTGGTGACACATTCGGGATTAGAAGTTCGGGTGGCGAATCGTTTGTAGGTGGTGGAGAGACATTTTGGGTCGCTAGTTGAGCTCTTTTTTTTTTTTTTCCTGGTAACCGTTTTAGTGCGTTTTAGCTTAGATTGGAGGATTCTCCCTGATGAACCGATTTACTCTTCTCTTTTCCCACGTAGATGAAAACTTTCAGAGGATATTCTGAAAGAGAAATGGAGATCAAGGAGATTGAAGAAAAGGACAACAAGTAGGGATGAACAGCAAAAGGAAAATATAAGAAAATCTAGGGTTTTGAATGATTGACTAATAAAAGTGATTTACCAACCTTAAAAGCTCGGGAAAATGGCTCAAATTCACCGCCACCGACTTCTGGGAGAGGATGCATCGCAGAGGAAGAAGAAAATGGAAGGAATGAAATGGAATGGACACGACGTGGTTTAAAGACACGCACAAATTTGATATATCGAATGTCAATCGATATATTGAAAGAAGTCCAGCAGTCGAGCAAAAGGTTTAAGGTTTTTCAAATTTTTTTCAATCGAGTCTACTTTGATATATATTGACAAGTTCTTCGATATATCGAATATTAATCGATAAACTCAAAAATTCGTTTTAAATGAGCATTCATCCCTGGACAGTTTTGGGTATTATTCGATATATCGTATACTGTTCGATATATCCTCACATACATATCAAAGTGTAATCGATATATCGAAGCGCAACTGCCATTGCCAACTTTCAGTTGGGAAAAAAATTCTCGGCTTTTGTAATCAAGTACATTTCGAGTGATATCGAAATCTCCTTCGATATATCGAACTAGTATCAATATTATCAATAATTTTTTTAAAAAGACAACTTGTCTCTGGATATTTTTTGATAATTTTTTATATATCGAACGTTAGTCGATATATCGACAGCTTGTCTCCTTCGATATATCAAACTGGTATCGATATTATCGATAATTCCTTTTAAAAGAACATTTTGTCTTTGGACATTTTTTGATCATTTTCGATATATCGAATTGTAGTCGATATATCGACACATGACATATCGAATTCCAGTCGATGTATCGTTCCATTGCAACGATGGTTTAGTTCGATAACATCGAATAGAATTCAATGTTATCGACAACTTAAGCCCGATGTCATCGATTAGAGTTCGATAACATCGAAGAGTACTTGTACGTTTTCCTTCAAAAAATGCAATGGATTCTGTTTTTGTAATCGAGTATCTTTCGATTGATATCGAAATGTCTTCGATATATCGTAACTCCCT
This sequence comes from Magnolia officinalis, assembly GCA_021015155.1. Taxonomy (NCBI): domain Eukaryota; kingdom Viridiplantae; phylum Streptophyta; class Magnoliopsida; order Magnoliales; family Magnoliaceae; genus Magnolia; species Magnolia officinalis. The sequence continues at coordinate 367 of JAJHSJ010001300.1, read as the reverse complement.
CGATATAATCAGAAAATCATTTTAAAACAACATGTTGTCTCTGGACACTTTTGGACAAATTTCGATATAACGTCTACCTTTCGATATATTGAAATGCAGCAATTTTCGATATATCGTCTACATTTCGATATATCGAAGAGGAATTTTAACTCTTAGCTTTGATTTCAATCTTTGTAATCGTGTATACGTTGATACATATCGAATAGTCCTTTGATATATCGAATGCTAATAGATATAATCGAAAATTCATTGTAAATGAACATAAGTTCTCTGGAGACTTGTGGACCTTTTTCGATATATCTAATCCTATTCGATACATCGAAGAAGAGTATATCGAATTGACTTCGATCTGTCATGGTGAGCTGCG